>WYDF02257152.1:0-19755 GCA_009867245.2 Adranes taylori
ATATATATATATATATATATATATATATATCGTTTTAGGGATATTGGGTGTTTTGTTTTCTTTCTTTTTATCTTTATCCATCATTATATCTGTAGGTGATAGATATAATGTAATTATATAGTTTATATACTTAATAAACAGGAAAGGATTTCAGCTTTGTATTATTAGGAATATAATGTTTTCAATTTTATGTTATTTTGAGAAAGAAAATTACTGTATTCTGATATGCTGATATGCCAATAAAGGTTATGATTATACTGTTTTGATATACCTAAAATTCTTTTTATATATCGTACCTACATTCAGGTTTTCTATTTCTACTCTTTCTCTTCCGACCCATACATTATCATAATTTCACATGATTGTACAGACAGCTAATTCCCTCCACGGCAATTTTGACTCTTTGAGTTACCATCTTCAAATGTTCTTTATATGGCCCATTTTTCTTGTATCTTAAATCCGTCTTTTCTGCTATTTCTCCCTCGTTTCTCTCTTCAACATATATCCATTCACTACAGCTATCACGTCTTCCAATACTCGTCATATGTCATCAGCGTAACCTAATTTTCATATTTTCTTTAAGCCCCTAAATCACCCATCCTCGCCGTCCTCAAGTGATGAATCGCTAATATTCCCTCAAAATCCGAGTAATACATATTAAATAAGCTTGTTCTCATTGGGCATCCCAACCATTCTCCTTTTTCCAATTACGCTTTTTATGTTTACGAACATGATCAGAGCTATAAAACTATGTTGGCAATCACTGGAAGCTTTAGACTCTTTTTACAAACAACTAGATGAAATACTTCAAAAACAAAGCAAAAGTTATTATTGAAAGCCTAGTATGAAACTCCAGCTTGTAACCCAACGGTTTTAAAGTTTCTGATAGCTCTAATACTCTTTTGAATGAGCGATTTCTGCTATAAAAGGAACTCATCGATTTACGCCCGAATAAGTCTACCAAAATTCAGATTAGTAAATGAGAATGGAATAGACTTTTCAAGAGGAATTTCCATTTTAAGAGGATGGAAGAGGGTAGGTCAATGTCAAGAAGACCGCTGAAAGCTGGATATTGTAACATGGCAAATTGTCCACGTTCCTGTTCAGGTTGATTTCAAAGGTATTGAGCATTAAATACTTCCAAAATAATGAGACGCTACAAAATATTTAGCATCGCAAATGAGATTTTAAATACGTGGATAGTCATCAGTAACTTACTATAGATCCATTTTATGCCCAAAATACAGAAATAAATATTACTTATTGATTATACCCTATGCTAAATAATTACATCTTAAATAAAACAATTGTTCATAGAAGTTTGCACGAAGACAAAGGGCATTGATCGAGGCCACCGAATAGAAGGATAACACGCAGGTGTACAGAAGAATGTGCTAATTAGGTACGAATTAATTATGATCGAAAATATGCATATTGGTATCTGGGCAGGTGGAGAATGCAAAACAGATAAAAACGTTATAAAATTAACTTGGAGGAACAGTAAATTTGGGCGTCCCTCGCCGTAAGATCTGAATAAATGTTGAATGAAATTAATAATCATGAATAAATTCAGATTAAAATATAATTTATTTAAAATAAAAGTAAAGTGCCGGGGACGAATTAAATAAATATTTTAAGTATGATTCGTCAATTATAACGCAATAAAGAGCATCAATATTTTTGAGAGTAAATTAGATAATTTTTTGAGCTTGATTTTTACAAATAAAGTAAATTAAATTTATTAGTAACAATTTTATTGATTGAGATAATTTAAAATAAATCCAAAGGCTTAACTAAGATAACTGTGCGTCACTTATCAAAGTAAAGTATAATTTTTAGTTTGCGATGAACCGACGGTAATGTAAGTACTTTGTTGAATATTTATCAGGATGAAATTTAATAGTTGTTGTGAGAATGCCATGATTTTTAGTCATTTATTATTGTGTAATGTTAAACAGACATAACATTTGTAGTTTATTATTTTCTTGCATGGCGTTGACTATTTTATTTTAATTATGTGTGTGAACGGACATTTCATTTGATTGCATGTAACAAGACCAATACAATTTATTTAAGTTTAATACGAGGTGAACTTTGATTGTTAAAGTCCGTTGTTTCATTGGTATACATTGATGGTTCATCTCAATTTTTAAAGGTGTTAATTCGTCCAAATGCGCAACACATGGCTTATACAATACATTATACCATATCTGCGTACAGCGAATAATTCAAAATATAACCTCTTAATATATGCAATCTTACGTACACTCAACCATTAATGAGAAAATTCATCGGGACATTCATAGCGTAATGGTTGGGTATTGGATTCGTAGTTCGATGGAATGAGACCTTACGCCTATATTTGGAATAAGAAACGGTGTTGATAACAGCTATAACCTATGCTAGAAACACGTGCCCACCTGGCCTCAATTTTTACAACTAATTCTTATAATTTTCTTATCATTACAATTTTCGAAATTAACACCTACTTACTTCTATATTTAATTATTGAATTGTAGATGTTAGACGAATTCAATCTGAACAATATCAAAGTGATATGTTGTTGACATGTTTCAGGAAAACTATCTTTCTATCATCAGAACTTAATCTCGATGTGAATCATTAGTCATATGTTGAAACTAATTCAATAAACTTTTTGGAATTATTTCATTTATATTTTAAATTAACATTTTGAACGTTTTAATAACGGGTTAAATTAAAATTGTAACTACAGATTTCAATGTTATTTTAATTACGAGAATAACATTTTTTTTATTAAAACTTTAAATATATTAACTTAAAATATAAATAAAATAATTCCAAAGAGTTCATTGAATTAGTTTCATCATGTGACTAGTGATTCACATTGAGATTAAGTTCTGATGATGGGAAGATTGTTTCCCCGAAACATGTCAACAACATGTCATTTTGATATTGTTCATATTTATTCCAGTTTAATTTATTCCAATTACAAATTTATCTATTTATAGCATACACGCTGAAAGACCTTTACTTGAATTCCATCTCTTCCATTAATCTGAATTAAATCCAGAATTGCAGGTTGCGTTATCTACCACGTTCTTGGCGCTGCTATTGCGGGATTTTTTCTAGTGGGGATACTTGAATGAAAAAGTGTATGGAATCCATCCATAGAATATTCAGCAACTCAAACTGGAAATCCAACGTGTCATTAGCGAAATTCCAAGAGAAATACGCAAGAATGTTACGATGAGTTTCCTCAAGGGAATTGAGACTTCGTAACAGAGTCCCGGAGATTTGATTTTGATACACCATTATATTCCAGGAGGGGTTCCAAACCACAAAAGTAATTATTTAGAAAATAGTATTAGAAAATAGTAGTTCTATGATTAATTAGAAAAAGCAAAAATGGTAACTGGCCAATATACTGATTTAGTGACACATTTTGATGGCAAACTTAAGAAAACAAGATCGTATTTTTTCAAGAAAATATAGAGTACCTTCACATTAATGTGCTTTCTAATTCTTCCGTTATTGCTACAAGAAACTTAGTCAAATTGGGTTATAAATTGCTGCTTCATGACTAGGATTAGCTCCCAACTAGGGTACATAGCTAATAACTCATAACTAGGGTGCAAGTTGCATTAGCTACTACGTTCTTGACGCTGCTATTGCGGGATTTTTTTCTGGTGAGAATTCGTGAATGAAAAGGTATATGCAATCCATCTACAGAATATGTAACAACTCAAACTGAAAATCGAAGGTGTCATTAGCGAAATTCCGAAAGAAATACGCAAGAATATCATGGTCAGGTTCATCAAGCAATTCGAAACTTGAGAACAGAGTCCCAACCAAAAATATTAAATAGTCTTGTTCCAAAAAACATGCCACTAAAAAGAGAAGAATTATTTATTCGGCCAACAAGGGGGCATACAGTTTTTTTTTTGGTTCCAAACCCAAAGAAGTGATTATTTAAAAAATAGTATATGTATCATTAACTGAAAAAGAAAAAGTGGTAACTGGCCAATATACTGGTTAGTGACACATTTTGATGGCGAACTTAAGAAAACAAGATCATATTTCTTCAAGGAAAAATAGAGTACCTTCACATTAATGTGCTTTCTTATTCTTCAGAAATTGCTACAAGAAAATTAGTCGAATTTGGTTATAAATTGCTGCTTCATAACTAGATCTAGTTCCCAGCAATTTCTACTTGTACTCAAATGTAAAAAAAGATAACAGGTAAAAAAATAAAGATTTCGAAAGATCTACTATCGGTTACGTATTGGATGGTTTGTAACAATTGGAATCTGGGTGAACGAAATTCTGGTCAAATTGATAACATTTTGACGTTTACACCAAAACCTCAAAGAAGGTTTGAACGAGAAAAGTTTGAAATTTTCAGATAAAATTTCGAAATATGTAGTAGATTTGCACCCAGAGAAGTTAAAAAACAAAAGAGACCAAATTTCAAAGAACTAAAAATGTTTTTGATCAAAAGGTTTTATTAAAGCTGACGCAAACAACTCAACAATATTTTCGTCGCTACAATTGCCAAAACTTGTGATGAAATTTCATAAATAGATTTGCGCACATTGATATTAAAAGAAACAATTCGAAGACCAAAATTTTTAATATTCTTGGGCAAAATTTTTTTATGGAAACAAATGAAAATCGCTCAAAGAAAATTTGGTCAAATCGATGAAATTTTATGAAATTTTTTTCACATGATTTAAAAATGTTGGTCGCTGCACTTCGAATTTTTTGGTAGATTTACACCAGTGGAAATTAAATACTCGTCATTCCAACTTGTCATTAGCGAAATTTGGAGAGAAATGCGCAAGAATGTTATGGCCAATTTCATTAATCGGTTTGAGACTTGCCTAAAGAGTGCCGGAGGTCATTTGGCTTTGAAATACCATTATACTGCAGAAACCAAAGTAGAACCCTTAATAGACTTTTCCCAAGAAGGGTGCCACTAAGAAGACAAAAATTGTTTATGCGTTCGACAAGGACACATTTTGGGGTTCCAAAGTGAGTATTTAGAATATATGATTAACTAGAAAAAGGAGAAATAATAACTGGCCATTAGGCTGATTTGATGAAACGTTTTGATGGCGAACGTAAGAAAACAAAATCGGATTTCTTCATGAAAAGTTCTATCACAATAATGTGCGTTCCGTTGTTGCTACGAAAAAATTGGTCGAATTTGATTACAAATAGCTGCTTCATAACTAGATCTGCCTACCAACGATTTCTTCTTGCACCCAAATTTTAAAAAAATTGTTCGATGGAAAATTTGTCAGAGAAAATGCAGACGTGAATATTTCTCGAAGCTCTCCTACCGTTTTGGATGGTTTGAAAAAAATGGAATCTGGCTGGGCGTTAAAGTGTTAAACAGAATTATGTTAAAAACACAATACAATTATTACAGTACAACCGTCAAACTGTTCTGGTATATATATATATATATATATATATATATATATAATTGTAAAGAGAGTTTAAACTGATTTTGTGATCGTAACTAACTAAAGTAAAATTACTTCTACAAGAAAGCAATTACAAATTTATCTATGAATACTATCACCCACCTTGAAAGACTTTACATACATCATTTATAATGTTTCCAGTTTTAACCTGTAATGTGGCCCGTCAGCTAAAAGATGTAGCCCATCCCTGGTGTAATGCCGAAGTACTTTTAATAAAATACGTTAAATATTAATAATGGTGAAGTTACTGGGAATCATTATGTACATGTAATAGTAAAATGGTGCAGTCGCTAGTGAACATAACATATTCTACATAAAACGATACGAAAGTCAAAATATTTAGTAAATTCTTTTGGTTCTTAAAGCAAAAAATTTGAAACACCTGCGGGTGTTCAACCTCCAGAATATATGTACATACACAGGGTGCAGACCAGAGACCAGGATAGTTATACAGGATTCTAGCGCACTGGACAGAGCGCAGATTGGACATCGCAGGTTGTACACCGTTCATGCAATACGCCTACAGAATATTCAACAACTGAAACTCAAATTTACAATCCAACGTGTCATTAGCGAAATTCCGGGAGAAATATGTAAGAATGTCATGGTGAATTTCATCAAGCGAATTGAATCTTGACAAAATATGGACTTGTCCGCCCTAAGAAGACAAAATTTGTTTATTCCGCCAGCAAGGTCATGGAGACAGATTGTTTGGGCTTCCATTGCCCAAAAAACTGATTATTTAGAAAGTAGTAGTTAAATTTTGAATAAGAACAGGGGAAAGCGATATTTTCTTATTCTTCTGTTGTTGCTGCAAAACAATTAGTCGAATTGTGTTACAAATTGCTTGCTGCATAAGTAGATCTGGCTCAAAATGATTTCTTCTTATACCCAAGTTTAGAAAATGGCTTGATGGGAAGTTATTTCACAAAAATGAAGAAGTGACAGCCAAAATAAAATCATCGAAAAGTTTCATACCGAATATATTTTGGATGGATTGAAAAACTGGAATCTCGCTGGGTGAAGTGTTAAAAGGATTATGTGAAAAAATACAGTTCATTTATTACAGTAAAATCGTCAAACTGTTCTTGTATATTTATATATATAATTAGAAAAAGCTTTCAAATTGATTTTGTGATCGTATTGTATGTAAAGCGGCAATGTGCTCTCGTTCCTAATTAGTTTATAAAGATTGAGCAATAGAAACAGGTAAATACTTCCCATCTGCTGAAAGATGTAGCCATACCTGGTCTAATCATGAATTAAATATAAAATACCTTTAATATAAAGAATGGTGAAGTTACTGGGAAGAGTTAAAACATATTATATAATGCCTAAATGGTGCAGTCGCTAGTGAACTTATTTACAGTTGAACCTCTCTTGTCCGCCCTCTGCTAGTCCGCCACTCCGGTTCATCCGACCGTGCTCAAGCCAAACTTGTCCCGACGCGTCGGTGTATCACCACCCGTCGCGCCATTGTTGTTTACTCGCTGTTCCGTCGCGTTCCGTCGCCTCTCGTATCGTTTCTGTCGTTGTGCGTGTTATTTGTACGGTACATACTGTATAGTTTTTAATGCTTACTGTACGTTTGTTTTACGACAGTATTTGTTTTACATTGTGTGTACAGATGTGTGTTTTTTCAACATGTCATTAATGAAACGTAAATATGTTACTCTTTCATTAAATGAAAAATTAGCAGTGCTACAAAGACTGAACAAAGGGGAATCACTCCAAAAAATGGCCAAGGAACTCAATGTAGGCGTTACGAGAATATAAGGTTGGAGAAAAAACGAGAAAGACATTGAATCATATACAATGACAGTAGATGGTGAAAACGCTCTTAAGAATTTCAAAATATAAAAGCCTAAACCTCGAACCGCGTAAGTAACGCATTGTGAAAGTGGTTCTGCCAAGCAAGAACCCCCGATATCTGGGCCCATTATAAAAGAAAAGGCAATAGCTTTGCACAAACAACTAGAAACCGGAAGTGAGTTTACAGCTGGTGAAGGCTGGATTGATCGCTGGAAAACCCCGTCATGGCGTCCGGTTTGTTTCAATTTCTGGTGAAAAACTATCTGCTTCAAGAAATTGTCGAAGAATATGAACAGTGGACCTTGCCAAGTCTATAACATGACGGGACAGGCCTAAACTATAAAATACTGCCAAACAAAACGCTCGCTACATCAAATGAAATCTGACAGGAACGAAACTTATAAAAGATAGGCTAACCATTACTCCTTACAGCATGATGGTATATACGCTGATGATACACACCCTTTTCGTTATTGGTAAATCTAAGAAGCCTAGGGCATTCAAAAACATTTACTTACCTTCCATGCCAGTTTATTACTGCAATCAAAAACGTGCTTAGATGGATTGCAATCTATTCAAATCCTGGTTATTCGGCGAGTTCGTTCCATCTGTTGAAAAAGACTTGAAAAAAATAAACCTCCATGTTCGTACTCTATTGTTGTTGGATCACGCACTACCATATCTATCTGAGGAGGAATTAGTAAAAGGTGACATAACAAGTATCATTCTTCCATCAAATTTCACATTACTTATCCAACCAATGGATCAGGGAGTTATAGAATGGTTAAAGAGGCGATATCAGCTCAATTTTAGAAAAGTTGGAAGAAGGTTGTAACATATTTGAAACTGTGAAATCCCTAAACATAAAAGATGCTTTCTATACGCTTACTAAGTCATGAGAGGAACTGAAACCTGACACTCTGCGAAAATTTTGGCGTAAGCTTTGGTTGGAAGTTATGACTGAAAGTGTCCAGAGCGAAAATGAGCAAAACAACGACACGCAGAAAATCGTTTAAGATCTACAAACTGTACAACCGAATGTCCCTGCCAGTGAAGTTGAGGAGTGGATTGCATAATGTGACAAAGACTGTGAAACTAGTGAAGAGCTCAATGACAACAAAATTATTGCCGCTGTTTGGAAAATAATGGTGAAGGAACTGTGAATGAGGATTAGGATGGTGATGATGACGAATCCCCTACCCGGATTTCACAAACCGACGCCAAGAACGCTTTTAATATTGCCCTTCAGTACATCCAGCAGAACGCAACCTCAACACCTATGGACATTTTGTGGATCAAGAAATGGAGAAACACTGTAGCTAAGTCTAAAATTTCATCTGCTAAACAAAAATCTATAACTAACTTTTTTCTAAGTAATTTTTTACTATAGGCTTACCTTAAGTTCTTACAGTATGTATGTACAGTAAATACATACAGCAAGTATTGCTCTTTTTCAATAATAATAACAGCTTTCGTGCGGTTTTTTGCATTGTTTTTATTATAGACAACGATACAGTCATTTTTGAGTTCGGAAATTGTTTATTTTACTGTAAATCCATATTTTTCTAAATTTTCTGATAATCCGACCTTTTTGCGTTCCGACCATATCCCCAGTCCCAACGGTGACGGATTAGAGGTGTTCTACTGTATATAGATCGCATATTCTACATAAAGCGATACCAATGTAGTAAATTCTTTTGCTCCATATAGCAAAAATTTTACAGTATTTTGCATAGTACAATTATGAAGGACTTATGCCCTCAGGCTCTACATTATTTGTACTTACACAGGGTGCAGACCTTGTGTGCACAGTCCACAGGATGCAGGTTGCACATAGCAAATTGCACATCGTAGGTTACACGGCGCACGTGAATGAAAACGTATATGCAATCTATCCACAGAACATAGAACAATTCAAACTCCAAATCCAACATGTCATTAGGGAACTTCCTAGAGAAATACGTAATGCCGAGAGAAATGGGCAAACGAATTGAGACTTGCCAAAAGTGTCCCAACGGTCATTTGGTTTTGAAACACTATTATATTCCAGGAACCAAAATAGGAGTCAAAATAGATTTCTGACAAACAAAGGTGCCCCTAAGGAGACAAAAATTGTTTATTCGGCCAACAAGCGATCATGGACATTGTGTTATTTCCAAATCTAAAAGTGTGATTATTTAGAAAATAGTTGTTCTATTTTCTGTTAGTTTTCCTTAGAAAAAGAAAACTTGTAACTGGCTAATATACTGATTTAGTAACATCTTTAGATGGTGAACGCGAATTTAAGAGAGACCTTGACACTAGTGTACTTTCTTATTCTTCCGTTGTTGCTACAAGAAAATTAGTCGCTTCATTACAAATTGCTGGTTCATTTTTTAACTAGATATGCCTCCCAGCAATTTCTTCATGTACCTAAATGTAAAAAAATTGATCGTTGAGAAGAAATTTCAGAGAAAATTACGAATACATATTGGATGGTTTGAAAAAATTGGAGTCTGGCTGGGCAAAGTGCTGAAAAGAATTATGTTGAAAAATACAATTATTACCGTAAACCGTCAAACTGTCCTCGTATATGTTTAATTATAAAAAGCTTCTATTCGGCATATTCCAACACTCTTATTCTCCCTTCCATCTCTCCCCTGTGCTTACTTCATTCCTTTTCCTTGTAAGTCATTTCATTTTTCCACTCTTCTCTCTCCATCCTTATTTCCTTTAACTCCTCCCTTATACATGTAAGAGCGACGTATTTCATTTAGGAGGAAAAAACATTGGAGTAGTGAAAGAGTACAAATACCTGGGTTATATTATGACACAAAGTGGGTCTGTTAATGAACATATTAGAATGATAGCGAAGAGAGCTAGGGCAGTGATAGAAAGAATGAGGAAGGTGTGACAATGGAGATTTAGCGGGTCTGTAAAGATGAGGTTGATGATTATGGATGTGTGTATGAGGAGTGTGATGATGTATGGTGAAAGTGAAATTATTGAAAGTGTGCAAGCGATTTGTATTAAAAGGATTCTCGGTTTGGACGGGGCAGCGCCTTACGAAATTATGCTGCAAGAGACTGGAAAAAATAAATTCTGGAACGTATCAACGTATCAAGAAATCAACCACCCCAACATGCGATCATTCTTGCCACGATGTCGAGCACACGGTGTTTCACTGTCCAGCCTGGAACGAGGAACGAAAAGAGCTGTACATAAAACTGCAGTGGATGCCTAATGTCGAGAGTCTCGTGCCGCACATGCTACAGTCGCAAAATCAATGGGATATTGTGGCAACATTCATAGAGTGCGTAATGAAGAAGAAGCAAGCGGCCGAGAGAGCCACAGGCCGATAAGAGATTGCCGAGTTAGATATACTATGGCAAGGCCTGGGATATTAAATACCGGGTAACTAGACTGGGCTAAGATGCGAATAATTGAAGGAAAACGACAAAATGTATCATGCCGCAATTTAATTAGAATATACATAAGTTCCTCTGAAGAAGGGGTAATTGTTTCCCCGAAACAATCGTCAAGACATTTGCTGTCCCTCATGGATGGAGGCAATTAGAAATGTTTAATCAATAAATGGAGTTTTGTTTTAATTCAATTTGAAATATGGACTCCCAACACTGAAACGTACAATATTCAATCAATAAAATTTTTGTCAATAATTTACCAAAATTATTTCTCAATATTTTTAATAAATGTTGCAAATGTACTTACCTATTTTGTTGATTTCAATTATTAACAGAAATTATGCAAGTTTTTATTATTATACAATCTTTTCAACTATAAAATTTCTTACTTTTATATAATTATTTTTATTACCACGTGATTTTTTTAAAATGTTAAAAATTGATTTTAGTATAATGAATTTGTTTTCTAAATATTATATTTTTTAATAGAGTAAATTATGAAATAAATATTTCTTAGTACTTGTGTCTCGAAAAGATGTTTACCCCATCCGGAACTCGAACCCGAACCTCTCAGTCGATTGCTCTGCCAATTGAGCTAAAGTGCACTTATTTGGAGACACAAATCATTTTTAATATATATTTATTTTCCGTATTTATTAAGATAGGCAACTTATATATCAGGATTTGTTTTGGTCCACCTGTTTGCTACCGTCGATCGATTCATTCGTCATTGGGTAGCTGGTCCTGCCTGCATGTTTTTATTAATTTCTTTTCCGCTTTGTTGGCGGTCGCATGTTTCGTGGTTAAACCTCCACGCTGCTATTATTTAATAAAGTAAATTATGAAATTGATATTTCTTAATAGTTGTGTCTCGAAAAAATGTTTATCCCGTCCGGGACTAGAACCCGGACCTCTCGATTGCCGGTCAATTGTTCTTCCAATTGAGCTAACGGGCACTTATTCGAAGACACAAATAATTTTTAATATGCTTCGTGGAATATTTGATGCTTCGTGGTTAACTCCACGTTAACATTATTTAAGAGTAAATTATGAAAATAATATTTCTTATTTGTTGTGTCTCGAAGAAATGTTTACCCAGTCTGGGGCTCGAACCCGGACCTCGTCGATGTACGGAAATGGATGTGAAAAATGTAAGTGAGAAAATTGAATAGAATAATTAAATATTGAAGGATCAAGAGATTTCTGCCGAAAGTCTACGTTCGGAAGATTCAACCGAAGGATTAAAAGACGTAAACTGTATTACCTGATTTCCCTGGCATAGAAAATTTAGTACTGAAAAATTAAATGTATATTTTCATTGGGGACGCTTCACTTGGCGATCAAACAGATTCAGGAGTGCGACTATTTGTCACTCTACGGGAATAAGTTTGTAGCTTATTAGAGTGTTATTACTGATAGAACTGTCCGACTATTGCTCACTCATGGTCTAACAGAAACAAGACTCTTGTCTAAGGTGTCCAGCTTCGGCGACGATAGTTCTGGATGCATGACTGCTGGACTATGCCGAAATTTCTGCTAAAATCGTTGTGGGAGGAAAATTTCCTCGAATAAGCTACATTTGTTTAACCGTTGCAAATTGTAAAGAACTATATCGCTTAACATGTTTGCCAAGAATCTAAAATTATATAATTCTATGAGAGGTTGCTCCATAACCTCTCTAGCGTACAAACAAACAACGAACTTCAAATCCATATCTACTGCGGTGAAAAACCGAGCAAATGACGGCGGCAGCGACTTTTACATGGAAAGCGTCCAAAACGATGTCCGCTTCTTACAAACAATAGCAAATCTGGTATGACTAAGGTAATGCCTTCAACGCTCATTAAACACATTGTCCGTAGCAAAATACGATACATTGAAAGGTTTAGTAGACGAGGCCACGCAAAGCTCAATAAACTCATAAATTGAGGTTGTACAAATATCTCGCCATTCAAGAGCAATGAACGCAAGTTCACCAACCTGTCAACGAGTTGTTGTTTGAAAACACGCATTCGCCAAAAGCAAAACTCTATAAGAAAAAAATTAGACGCAATAAATTTACCGTCATGAAAGAGGGAGAACATTCTCCCTCTCTAGACCTTTTTCTCATTTTCTACACCGATGAAAGATAAAATACGAAAAATATCTGGCTAGGAATAGAGGCTATAACTTAATCCCTTCTGACATATTTCGTACGACATGAACAAAGCAGCGCAATAAAGAAGACCATAAATAAATACGCGCGATCTATATTTTTCACCTCTCTTTCTCTATTAACTCTCTCTGACACATGGGAATGTTAAACGTGGTTGGTTTTGCTGCGGTTGTTTTAACTCGAACTTCGACGGCCCTCTCTGTCTATATGCACGGAAAAGGCGAATGTTGTTTAGCTGGAGGCTTTGGTCGACGATTCTACACATAGAATTCGCTAACTACATGGATAAAAAATTACTTATTATACATAGCAAAACTTTCCGTTGCTTAAATTATTTTGAATAAATTATCAAGTCTTGATTTATTTAATTATTGATATATTTATTTAATGGATGGTTATTTTTATGTTTTATGCGTTTATCGATTCCGTGAGCCCGAAAAAACTTAACTTTTCATTATATAGTCCATTATATAGTCAAAAATAGTAGAATAAATACAAAATAAATATAAATGGATTTGTCGATTAGAATTATTTGTTCTTTTAATAAATTTAAATTATAATGAATTTTATAAATTTCTTTACTACTGCGAAAAAATTAATAATAATTAATAGCAATTAAAATAATACAAACTTCAATGTTTCATTAATGTAAGCAATTGCATAGGATAACTGCAAACCTATAAATATTCTTTTAATTATAGATCTAATGAATTTTTTCTATTACTTCCAGTTTTATCAAAATGCAAATCTGAGGAAACATATTTCCCTTAGAATAAATTTGCTGTTAACATGTAAACTCTTCGTTTTTAACACTACTAAAATATATGGCTATATAGAATATGCACGAAAGACATGTTTATTTTTCTATTGCCTTGACCTCTGAATGAATAAATGTATATTCCTAATCGCTATTCAGATGGTATCTGTATTTCGATTTTCCTGGAAACCTTGAATAATATACGTGAATTATATGTCTGGAAAATCAACAAATAATGCATAGGTTTATAACATGCAGTCTGTATATTTCTAGTGACATTTCATAATAAAACTATCAATAAAAGGTTCTAATCAAGCTCATGTATGTACAGTAATACCTCGCAAAGTAAGATTAATAGGTTCCGCAAAGCATACGAGGTTTCAACCATCCTAAGAATATTTGCCAGTTGTTAAGCTGTTAATTGGTTTACTGGCGTTTTAGCACCATCTTTATTGTCCAATTTATCCTCCCGTTCTTCATAAACCCGTTGCTCTTCTATGTAATGCCAAAAAAGTTATTAGATGTATTCATTTCTTGGATTCCAATGTAAGGTATATAAACATGTTAAGTATATAATCTAAAGAAAAGCGCAATTTATTAGACACACGCAAAAATAATTGTAGCACTCGTCTTGCAACTTGGGAGTGGCTGCGGGGTAGGAAATCTTCTGTGACAAGAAAGAAATTTGTAGCAAAGAGGAAGAAGTAGTTTTTTACGTAAAAACAATTTTGTGCTCCTAATGTTAGAGGGAGATAATTTAAAAAACAATTTATGAGATAGACAGAGGTCGACACAATCGACCGACAATATGAAAGTCAACAGATTTTTACTAGTAATTACTAAGCACAGCTTGAAAGTTCAATTAATAAAGTTGCGACTTATTTCGTTCATTTTTTTATAAGAGTTATGACTGATATACAGATGTAAGTAAATATTTATTTTTATTTTATATTTTGGTTGTCTTTTGATTTTTTTCTCAGTAACTAATTGATTTTCCATGTACTTAATTTTTCATCTTTAAAACCAAGCTAACAAATAATTAACTTTTGTATAGAAGTTGAGTTCGAGCCTAACTCGTCAGCCAAGTCACAGTTAACTCCGTCGTCGGTTATGGTTCCGATGATTCAGGAATGAGCTCTTCACATTTTAGAAAAGGATTCTGCTATCTCGACTTTGCCACGATCTTGATAAAGAGACATGCTACCCGGAGGATTCACCAGTCACCTCAGCTAATGCTTCTACTGCTTCTGTAACCTGGAGACTTTCTGACATGGTGCCAGAAAACCAACGCGCACGATGCTGTCAGATAGATTTCGCTCTTGTGTCAATCCACCAGTAACCTACATAGATCACATTTAGACTTGCTCGATAGTCATATCTATCCGCACACCACACCAAAACTTATCCGATCGCCGAACTGTAAAGTACGACGAACTGTAAAGCTCGACGAAACGTTCATACTCTTGATATGATAGAGAAGACTTCAGTTTGGATATATTCTGCCAGTAGAGGTGGCCTGCTTTGGTGTACTGAACATGGCAGCCGTATGGAGGTGACCTAACATTCGTTGCACGGAGTGGATATAGAGATTCCAGTCACCAGTTCTTTCTGCCCTAACGAAGTCGTGCATGATCGAGATTTGTTTAAAATACTGCAGCCGAACTTGCTCGAACGACTTTTTCCTTCTCGCGCAACCATTGCGGGTTCAACATTACAGACATTACAGAGTAAAATTACAGCGCAAATCAAGGCTAAAGTATCTAAGCGGCCAGGAACAAAACTAACCTCAAATTTTGCAATTAAGTTGGAGGTTATTATTTCATGTTAACAATATTCTCTTACTTGAAAATCAAGTTTTGTTACTTACCGCTAAACACTTTGACAAATCGAGGTGTTGAAGTCGACGAACACGTGAAGCTTCACTTATTAGCAATATATTACACTCCTGTGGTGGGTTACACTTCAGAAAACATATTAAATGGAACAAAAACAATGCTCAAATCGACCAGAAATAATCATGCAGATCACTCCGAGATCGCTGTTGATAGACAGGCACCAACTTGTGGCGTTGCCAGTCCGCCTGCGCACTGCGGCTCGTCAACAATCACCCGGACTAAGCCTTTTACAATTGTATTTACATTGCATCAATTTCACTCATGAGAGCAATGCATTTTATATATGTATGATTCATTTTGGACTGTAATAGGTCATTTTTATTATATCATACTAACGGACCCGGCAAACGTTGTATTGCCCAACACCTGGGCCCCATATTTGCCTTCGGCGCCGCGGCCAGCGACATGGTCTACTTATCGCGTCTTTGTCGCTGCCAGTGGCATGTCCTGATTGCCGTCGCCAACTCTGTCATTGCTGCAGCCTGCGGCCTGCGGCTGCTGTGCCATCTAATGGCGCCATCTAGTGACTCTAGTAGCATAAAAATATTCTTCGTACTCAAATACCTACGTATATAAATTTTCATGACGATCGGTTGAACCGTGCGGAAGTTTATGTACTGGAGCGCTATCTAGTGACGAGTTACAACAATATGGATAGGATAAAAACCTTGTGCCTGAAAAAATACATATATTTATCTAGTTTCATGATGATCGGTAAAAACGGTGTCGAAGTCTATTAGTCTCAAACATACAAACATCCATATAGATTTAAATGTGATTCGTGGGCTTCGAGGCAGATTAGCATGTAGGTGAGCGAGGTACTTTCGTACTGTACGAATGTATTCCAAAGTAATATTAGTTTTTTATTTTTGTCTTTAGAATTATGGTGAGAAATTATAAGAAGGGGAAGGAGTGGAGAAGTAGATGAAGAGACGCTGTCTTCTGCTATAAAAGAGTATTTATTGGATGGCAAATAATTCATTAGGAAATCTGCAGAAAAATATGTTGTTAAACCTTCAACTCTTGAAAGCCGCATAACGAAAATCAGTAAACAAACTTTTGATCACCTTGATAATTCCCAGCGTACTTTCCACTCCAAATATGTATCTTATCAAGTATATTCGAATGAGGAAAAAAGTCTTTTCTTCCGAAAAACCAGGAATATGGCCTTTTAACTAGAAGGCTTTCAATGATAGTGATTTCGCGCATATACAAGTTTATCAGTCTAAGGCTGGAACGGTTTCTGATAAAAATATTATACAAACAATTGCTGAGGAAGCTCTTGCTACAAATCTACCCCAAATATCAAGAGCTGCCTCACCATCTAATCTTATTTCAAATCCACCATCGATATCAAGAAATGTATCTCCATTTGTACGATCTAACCGCTATCGAGCGGTTAGATCCCGATAGACATATGCCATCACCACCAAAATGATTAGGAATACTATAAATGGTTCGACCTTTTCCAAATATTCGTAAAAGTAGTAAGTCGACGAAAGGAAGAGAACCAGATAATCCTGAAAAAATAGACTAGAAAAAATAGAAAAAATAAGGATACAAAAAGAAAAGAACAAGAAGAAACGGACGCTATTCAAAATGATACAGATATCGATATCAGATTCAGGGAAAATTCTACTTCAACTATTCACATGTTTGAAGACAATAAGATTGAAAAGGAATCTCCTGTTTGTATCGATCCTGAGAACGTAACGGACAAAAATTTTGTATTAATCAAATTTGAAAAGTAAAAGCCTGTTCATTTTTGGGAAAAAAAAATTTCAGCAATGGCAGTGCTACCCGCGCCAAAGCCGCGGCATTCAGGGTATGGCGCTGGTTGCTGCAAATCCGCGGCAATTAGACATATCCCTCGTTGCGCCAAATTCGCAGCAATTAGATCATATGGCTGGCCGCGGCAGTTATGGCATGACGCTAGTCGTGTTGAAACGGCGGCAATTAAACCCGCGGCAATTAGACCCACTGCATTGAGACCTGCGGCAATTATACCCACGGCATTTAGATTTGCGACAATCACATCCGCGGCAATTAAACCCGCGGCAATTAGATTTGCGACAATCACATCCGCGGCAATTAAACCCGCGGCAATTAGATCCACGGCAATTAGACCCGCGGCAATTAGACATACGGTAATTAGACCAGCGTCAATTAGACCCACGGCAAATGCGCAGCTAAGAGGTCATATCGCTAGCCGAGGAGAGCTGCGGCAATTAGACCATGTCGCTGGCCGCAACAGAGCCACGACAATTACACCATGTCGCTGAGCGCGGGAAAACCGCGACGAAACTGCACCGTAACTGCGACGTAACTGCGGCGTAATTGCGGCGTAACTGAGGCGCAACTGAGGCGTAACTGCGGCGTAACTGCGGCGTAACTCTGGAGTTACTGTGGCGTAACTGTGGCGTAACTACGGCGTAACTGCGGAGTAACTGCGGAGTAACTTCGGCGTAACTGCGGAGTAACTGCGGTGTAACTCCGGAGTAACTGCGGCGTATTGCGGCGTAACTGGGGCGAAACTGCGGAGTAACTACGGCTGCGGCGTAACTGCGGCAAAATCGTGGCGAAATCGCCCATATTGCTGAAAATTAGACCATGTCGCTGGCCGTGGCGAAGCCTAGACGTCATGGCGCTGGCCACGGCAAATAGACCATGTCGCAATTTGGTTATGAGGCTGGCCGCGGCAATTCCGCGGCATTTAGGCCATGTAGTAGGCCGCAGCAACGCTGCAGGCGCCGTAGGCAAATATAAGGACCAGGTGAGGGCAAAATAACGTTTTCCGGGTCCGCTAGTGTTATTATTAGAAAACCGCATTTTATGTTTTTTTTTCTTTTAATCTGAATGAAATGAATATTTGAAGTAGTTATTGACGTGTTCTATGTCCGATCTACTCCATATGTGTAGATATGCCGCGTGCCCTATACGAAGGCACTCCTTGCGGGGGGGGCACGTTCACACATTTTACGACCTCTATAAAATATGTTATAAATGGAATAACTTAACTTTCGCCTAACTATTTCCAAGACATTGCTTTAGTCATATATATAGACTCCCTACTAAGTTCAAACTAAATGTTATAATGCTATATATATAGAAACAGAAGAGGCAAACAGTAAAAAAAATATAACAGCCACACTTCCCCTATACACCAGTTCCTGCTCCACTAATGTCTAGTTTTCACCCATGTCTGTACCATTTCTACAAACTCTTGCCATACAGAGGTTCGTTTCCCCAGATGTTCCTAGGAGAAATAGCAATTTCCAAATGGTCATTCAAAGTTCACCTTTAGTGGCACATCTTTCTACTTACTGTCGATGAGTTGTACCGCTCCGGGTTCTCGGGAATCTCCGGGTGCTGTGAGATTGCCGGATTTCAACTTTGTAGTCCTGGCAATAACTGTTGCTTGCATCAGAACCTGCCTTTACAGAAATAAGTGAATGGAAAGCAATCCTCTAATTCAGTAGTGGGAGAGGTAGAAATTACCCCAGTTATGCTAAGGCATCCACTTGTTTGAGTTTTTGTAATAAGCCCAGAGTAAGCCCTTTATCTGTTCCACTTTAGGCCAGCAGATAAGAACTCTATACAATATAATAGTTCTTGCAATTGCTGCATAGGCCCAATATATCGCTTTTTGTTGTAGACCCCACATTCTACTTAAACGATGTTTTTTTGTAGGCATGTAAGGCACCAGCACCTGGCAGATAGTACCTGAACAAGCAGGATTTGTTAAAGGTCGAGGGACAAGAGAACAAATCTTGAATCTAAGACAACTAATCGAAAAAGCCAGAGAATACTACACACCTATGTACATCTGTGTTGTAGATTACGTTAAAGCTTTCGACAAAGTCAAATGGCACAAACTGTGGCCAATCCTAATCCAGATGGGAGTACCAACTCACCTCACCCAGTTGATCAAAAATCTTTATGAGGACAGCACCGCTGTGATCAAGGTTGAGAACTATCTGTCGTCACAATGCAATATTGGTAAGGGGGTGAGACAGGGGTGCATTTTGTCGCCCTTGCTTTTCAACACATTATGCGCTCTGTACTAGATGAGTGGGAAGGCGGCGTAACAATTGGTGAGAAAAAAATATCGAACCTCAGATTCGCAGACGATACGCTACTACTTGCCCGTAGCGAAGAAGAACTGTTGGAATTAAGAGAAAGGCTAGAAATAAACTTACACAAAACCAAGACTATGATTGTGGACCGCGCGAATGATAACTGCCCGAACAAGATCCGAATT
>WYDF02257163.1:0-19755 GCA_009867245.2 Adranes taylori
ATGTTCATCGGAATTTTTTCTACCTTTGTAGTCTCTCATATATGATTCGCAATTTTCGATGATTACCTGCTTAAAAAAAACAACTATTATAATTAATTTTTGGTTGTGGAGGCAACGATATTTAAAAAAATTCCCAATTTGTTTATTTAAATATTAATTTTGATCATTCAATCTTAAAACTTAATATTTTAAAACTTTGTCTTAAACAAGACTTTTTCATATCTAATGTTACCCTTAAAAGAGAAACAATAGGCTTACCAATGGAAAGTTGTTTAGCTCCAATTCTATAACAATTATTCATGTCAAACTTAGAGGAGAAATTGTTAAGCTTAGATGATCCTCTCATCAAGCAAATAAGATTTTATAAGAGATACATCGATGATATATTGATAATTTTTGATGGCAATACAGAAGAAATCCCTTTATTGAACTCTGTGTTTAACTCTGTTCACCCAGATATCAGTTTCACTTATGAGTTATCATAAAACTCCAAAATTCTTGATCACTCATTCTTGATCACTTGATCACTCTTGATCATATTTTACATGATAACTCAGATGAGAGATTATCGTTCCAAATCTATCGAAAAAGTACATATTGTGATACCATGATAAACTCCAACTCAATGGCACCTTCGCCACACAAACTAGCAGCTTTCAGGTCACTGATTCATAGTGCAATGGTCATTCCTCAAAACCACATTGACTTCATTAGTGAGGTCAACATCATTAGAGCGATTGCCAAGAACAACTGATACGATGATTCTATGTTATTGAAATTATTCAACCAAAAAATTCACTCAATGGAAAGAAACCAATTTGATCCCAGTCTCACATTTTTCTACTTGCATCTTGAATAAGAAATTTTATTCTTTAATTTACTTAAATAAGGATAGCTTTAAATTTCAACACATTTTTCAAAAACACAACATTTAAATCAGTTTTCACACAACAAACAAAATAGATAAGATTAAAAACAACAAAGATAAAACATCTACATCTCAACAATGTGTTGTTTATAAACTGGATTGCCAGACTTGTCCAGAATTCTATATAGGAGTCACAGAAAGGAATTTTAAGATAAGAGTGTCAGAGGACTTTAGAGGCATTAGGTTGAACAGTGACAAGAGTAAATTTGCTAACCATATTCTAGAAAATAACCATGACTTCGACCCAATTAAAAACAGAAGTTATCTACAAGTTTGCAGAAAACCACATATCTCAAAACACTTGGAACAGATTCATATTTTTGTTGGTTAATCTTTTCAAAAAGATAACATCATTAATAAACAAATGAATTATGACTTAACAAATTTTCTTAAACTAATAAATATAAAATGAAACTTCTAATAAATGTTAATATCGATTACACTCAATAGACATAAATGTCACTTGTTTGATCTATAGCTCTTGTTACGTCAATAACATTTTACACTGAAAAGTAGTTTTCATTAAATGATTGATTGCGGTGCTTTTCCTGATGGTAAATAATTTTTGCTGTTATGCAAGGTTCCTCAATTAGTTTCATAGTTCAACTAGCTCAGAGAGACCCTGCCATTAAATCTGAGTGTGGAATAGACTCAATGCTCTTATTCGGCGCAATATAATTGCGTATAGGGAAGAGTGTTGGGTTGAAGCCTCGTCAAAACTAGATTACGGCAATGCTAAACAATTCTGGCAAAAATTCCAATAACTTACGGGTCAAAAGACTGGTCCAAAATCCCACCTGACAAATAATCAGGGACAAATTCTAAACAATTCCACTGATAAAGCTGAGCTTTGAGCTTTTCGCTGACTTTCTGGCAAACACTTATAAAGTACCTAACAACGTACTTTTCGAGCCCAATTTTCTTGAAGAAAATATGGTAAATGATTTGTTCATTCGCCCCACACCACTCATAGATTTTCCTGAACAGGACGCTATTCTGTATCCTATCACCCAAAATGATGTATCCGAAACACTAAACAAAGGCAAAAACACCGCTCCTGGTTTAGACGCTTTAACTCGTCGTAATCTCAGACACATTCCTGCTGAGACCATATCGCTCCTAAACGAGATATTCAATAAATGTCTTTTATTGGGGCACTTCCCAATAGATTTGAAAACTGGCCAAACGGTCATGATTCCTAAACCTCGCAAAGACACTAGGCATGTTTCATCATATCAACCAATCACACTTCTTAATGTCTTAGGAAAAACTTTTGAAAGAATCTTCACATCTCGCCTACGATACTGTCTAGAGATGAACAAAGTTCTCCCAGAGAACCAGTTTGGTTTTAGAGCATTACTGTATACTATGGACTCTCTTCTAAAATTTCAAACAGATATTACACAAGCACTTAACAATGGCCATTGCGCTTTGGCAGTGTTTCTAGATATCTCCCATGAGTTTGACTCTGTCTGGCATGCTGGGCTAGTTCGGAAAGTCCATGAGCTTCATATCCTTCATCCTGTTACACTAGGGATGGTCAACTCATATCTATCCGACCGTACCACCTAAATAAATATTGGAGACACTCTCTCCAGATCCAAACAACTTCAAGCTGGCGTACCACAAGGGTCTGTCCTTGCTCCTCTTTTCTACATCGTATACTGCCATGATCCCCAAACCCCAACCACTCCAGAGATCCATAGTGCTTTCTATGCTGATGACACAGCTTACTGGGCATGCTCACTAAAAACGGAAACTGCAAACCGTCATCTACCGTCAACCGTCTTTAGACAACTTTTCAAAATGGGCGTAAAAATGGCGCATCACCCCTAATCCGAGCAAAACTCAAGCCATCTTCATTCAGCATCCCAACCATGTCAAAAAGAAACATCAAAACCGCGTCCACATCAAACTCAGACTCTGGAATGAACCCATTTCGTTCAAAGACGAAATCTGCTATCTAGGTGTCTGGTTTAATAGACCTTTCAACTGGAATTCCGACCTAAACTACATCCTTTCCAGGGTACGCAAACGCGTGAACCTGATCTCCACACTCAGAGGACGTTTTAGGACGCTGTCATACAAAAACTCGCCATCACACTTACAAAACCTATATTAGGCCACTGATAGACTATAGAGCTGTTCTATATTTTACACTTTCTAATACACAAGCGCACAAACTTACTACCTGCGAACGAAGAATACTTCACAGGTTACACTTCCAATTTCCGAGTGCCATACTGTATGAACAATGCTCTGTTGAGCCTATCACAGACCGTCTAATATCCCTACAGTCTAAATATCCGACTCGACGTGATGCCGAAAACAACCAAATAGCTTACCAAAATCTTCGTTGTGATTGGAAAGCCACCGAAGCAAAATATGAATGAATGTTGATTATTTTGAGCTGCATACAGCAGGCTATTTCTTACAATAACATCTTGAATGTGATCATCAAATAATATTTCAAATATTTCTATGGGAGATTTGCCCTTCAATTTGGTACTCATATTCAATCTGCACTGCTCGCAGATCATTATCATTGTAATCGTAAACAGTAAATGATGGTCTCTCTTTTTTCCATTTTGATATAATTTTTTTAGTTTGCGGAGTTTCATCCTGCAGAATGCCATGTATTTCAACAGACCCCGGAATATCAGTGGGAACAGTATCTTCCAATATATTCTCGTCCAAATCTTCTTCATCAGACAAACTATCTACATCATTAGATGGTAATAAAACTATATTCACACAATCTCCCGACTCTTCCTTATCATCAAAATCACATTCGTCCACGAAATTTTCCAGATCCTTTAACGATAAAAATTTTTTGTTGCTCATAATGACACTGAAATAATAACAATTACACTAGCCTGCGATGGTTCTGTTTTTTAACTTTAGATGATTGATTCCAATGTATCTTGGTGCGCTAAACCCAAAAATAACCTCAGTTTCTTTCCATCACGTGAGAAGTTTTTGCAAATCGGATTTTGCCAAATGTAGTATATGTCGAAAAATATCACAAATATGAGACTTAATGAGAGAGTGAAATAGGTTTGTTTCGTATAAAACGTATTATTTTCCACTTTTAATAAACAGAATATATTAGAATACAGAAAATAAAAAACTCATGATTTTAGTCATTGTGTCGACGTCTCTTTGGACCAACCATGCTCTGTTTCAGTCTTTTCCGTGCATATGCTCTTCTGGGATGATCTTCGTGCAACATCCAGAAATAGTCCGGCATCATTGTACTACTGTATCTTCCTTGGTAACGCTTTTCCATTTCTTTGATGTCCTGATGGAATCTCTCTAGCATCTCTTCACTAACAGCACCCAGATTCTCAAGAAAGTAGTCCAAATGTGAATATACGAAATGAACCTTCAAACTCATGGAACACTATAAATTTTGGTACTTCTGCAGCATAGACTCAACGATAGACTTGAAATTCGGATCCTTTTGTTGCCCAGAAACATGGTTACTACAAATTTAAAGGCGACCCAAGCTTCTGTTTCGGCAACTTCCCTTTCTCTTTCAAAACTCCCATCTTTGCAAAGTTTTCTAATGTCCGGACGTAAAAACACTTTTAGTTTTGCCGTTGACAAGGCTGGAAATTTATTAGAAATGGACTGGAAACATTTAACATCTTTTGGTAAGGCTTTCACAAATTGCTTCGTCACGCTTAACTTATTATATAGAGGTGGAAGGAGAACTTTTGTCGACTCGATGAGAAGAGGTTTTTGGAGCAGATTTTTTACTCCAGGTAGCAATGACGCTCGTTGTCGCCAGTCTTTCTGTTTCCAATTATTTTTACTGTCTATGTATCCCACTCACATAAAAACATGGAAACTTTGTGTACCCGTCTTGCTGTCCAAGGATCATCGATATTACTTTTAGGTCACCACAGATGATCCACTTATGATCGGCATACTTAATTTTCTGGAGAACAAATTGTAAATTGTCATACCATTCTTGTAGTGGATAGAATGCCCTATGGGTATTGACGCATACCTGTTTCAGTTGTGAAGCAGGACAACTTTAAGGCTTCGTTTCGACGAATCAATGAATAGTCTACAATCAGTGGTTTCGTACGGAATGTTGAATGTTTTAAACAGTCCACATCATCATTGCAGAATACTAAGCCTCCTTCTTCCGAAAAGTAATGAATAAAATCTTTTTCTCTGTACCTGAACTTGGAAAACGAAACGCCAGCTGCGACAAAATTCTTATCTTTAAACCGTGAACCAATCAATTCTGAAGGTTCTTTGGTCAAATGTCAAATCGTTCAGTTCAGTTCGTGTAAATGGTTGTGGTGCAGAATTGCCAGGTTCGTACCCCACTTCGTTATGTTCAGTTTCTTCGCTTGATTCAATTTCTGAACCATTTACTTCAGGTAAATGTTCTGGTTGCATAGGCATTGGTAGATCTAGACCATGAGGAACAGGATGTAAAGACACTATGGTATAGCTGTCAGTTTGATTTTGTAGCTCTCACCAGACCATCGGAACGCCAAATCTGAAACAATATTGTTCACCCTTTGATCACCGTCTCAGTCCTTCAACACACGTATTGCAAACATACTGGGCTGCCCATCTATTTTTACCGCAAGAAAGATGTTATACGTTTTATTTTGTCTTGACACTATTAACTCACCACAAATGTAACAAAATGAATCTTAAGACATTTTACAGCCTCTTGACGCCATTTAGATCACTGTATGTTTGTTTTTCAGCGTATATCCGCCGACAGAAACACTTTTGATCGCAGAAGATCCATACAAACGATTTTGTTAACATTGACAGCCAGTTAAGATATAGAACACGTTTAATGACGAAACAGCTGCTATCTGCCGGTTTATGATGTCAACGATTCGTTTTCATCATAAACCGACAGATGGCAGCATTTCGTATGTATTTGAATCTGTCAGTACGTCTTATATTTGTGATTTTTTTTTTTTTTTGGATAAATAACATATTTTAACAAATTGTAATTTGCAAAAATTTCTGACGTGATGGAAAGAAACTAAGGTGATTTTTTGATTCAGTGCACAAACATACATAGGAATCCATCATCAAAACTTGAGAAACATGATACCACCGAAAATATGCAGGCATGTTTTATTATGTTACACGCTTACGATAAAAAACACGCTATTTACCGTGAGCCCCAAATGGGATCATTTTGTTTTTCATATAAAACACAACTAATGTAGTTGTTATAATTAAATGTGTAATTAACTGACTTATTATACATTCAATTATTACTTATAAACGATAAAATAAATATTTTGGATATTTAACGCTAAAAACTACACACAAATTTGATAAATGAAATATCGAGCAAATTACAAGTAAAATTCAACTTTAATAATTAATATTTTCTTCAAATATCAACGAAAAGTAACAAATAGGACTCACACGTGAAGAAGCACACTTTTTAAATGACATATAACCTCAAAACATAGTACATCTGTCAAATTAGTATTACTAGTCGAATAAAAAGAAGTGATACCCAAATGGAGCTAAAGCTAAAAATGGCTTAACCCGTTTTATCATTTGGCAAAAAAATATTGATTCCCTATGATTGTTTTATTGTTGTTTCATGTAAAAATGAATTATTTGGTGATTAATAGAGTATTTTAAAGTCAATGATGTTTTATTTGAATTTGAATTGTTTTTATTAAACCATGGGCCGTGCTTGTTTTATTAAGGTTAATTATTTTTATTTAATTAAGCAGGGTTCCAATAATTATTGTTAAATTGTCAATTTTGTTAATATTTGAACTTCTTAAAACCCCCACATAACCTTTTATTCATTTTGACTATGTCCTTAATAAATTATTGCTCTACTATTCCCGGTTGAATTGAGTGTGTTTTGATTGAAAGTATAACTTAGTTATCCTATTGAAACTAATTCAATTCCATGTCACAAAGTGAGAATATTTCAAAGTTTTATTCATTTGATTTCTTAGATAGACTAAGGGGCAATAAATAGATAGGCTTAGGAGCCCTTAGATAGACTCTCGTATCCTCCATGTAACATAGTCTTTAATATCTTATTTATCTGTGTAACCTAATCTATCTAATTCAATGGTTGTATGTAATATCATATTAATTGCAACAACAGTTTCGTTAGATATTGATTTGATCACGTACAATTATTCAATAAGGTGAGAACGCATCATAAAGTTGAACATACTTGAATATGTCTACTAATATAATTGTCAACGAGATTGGAATCATTATTGTCTTAACACAATAAAACATCTCATTTTAACGAAGTATATAAAACAGAGATATTAAATCTCAGAGCGCACGCAAACACTCACACGCAGAGCAGTGCTCACGCGTTCAGATTGTAACTACTAAGTGAAAATCAAATTACCGAAATGGATTCGATACATGTTTGCCACCCTAAAATTTGTACCGGAAACTCGGGCGACAATCTCGCAGTCCTGCAAATATCCGGTTAACGTTGTCTGCTATTTAATCAAATATCTTCCTGCACCACGTCCGTTGTCTCCTTCTTTTGCAAACCGACTATGGTGTCGTGGAGGTCAAGTTAACTAAGTATGCCGCGTACAGATAGGAATAAAATTAGTTTGGTTGAAACATTAAATTCGTCATTTAATACGATACTATATTAAAAAGTTTTGTTAGCATGTTAACTGTCAATCGCAGCAACGATGATTTTTTGTTAACAACATTGCAAAACAGAAACATTACACAGGCCAACAGATGTTTTGGTGCTGGGGGTATTTGGAGCCGATTTCATATGAATTTGGTGCCCTGACTTCAAAGATGGTATTAGTTTTTGCCTAGGATCTGAAATTTCTAAGATATAACATGTTAGTTAGATATAAGTTACACTATTTTGAGTTAAATCCATGGATCAAATAAAAAAATTCAAAGATAGAGGAAAAAGTTATCAATGAAACCAAGTGGTCACGAACACTTCACAAGCTTCTTTTACTTGACAATTTTGAAAGTATTTTGGTACAGTCGCTTTTTAAACTCCATCAGTAATCTGCCATCATATGCGTATCCCATCTTTTTGCTAGCGGTGCACCATAGTTTTAATATCCAGGTGTCTCCTGAATTTTTGAAACCGTTAAGCGTTCATGTTACACCCAAGGGATTTGAAATGGTTAAGCGCGTCATTTACCAGTTCAACAAAGTTTTCAGCTTTGCGTTTGCCCAGAAAATTTCCGACAACTGCAACAAATAAAGTCCAAGCTTTTTGCCCAGCCACATTCATCGAATTTACAAAGCCAGGATCCTTAATAATTTGTCTTATTTGTGGGGCGTCAAATATTCCTGCTCTAATTTGTTTCGTAATCAACTGAGGCATTTTTTCCCTACATATGCAAAGCATGATCCGTTTTTATTAAGAGCCTATGTTTTCATGCTTGATATGCAGTGGAGGAAAAATGATTTTCTCTTGTTCAACTAAGGGGTCGTTAATAACATCCTTTTCCCAATGTCCATATTTTCTGTCTTTGGCCACCCTTCTCTAACACTTCTGTGGTGTATTTTGTCTATCCCAGAGGCATCAGAAGCAAGGATATTTGGTGGAGAAACTTTGCTGTCTCTCTTGTACGGTAAAAGGTAATTTTGGTTCCTTGTTCCAGTAAATTTTTCTTCTACAACCTGTAAGTGTGTAATTCAGAAGCATCTTTTGACAGCTTGAAATCTCTACTAAGGTCATTTAACTCATCCCGGTTGAAACTTTGAGGAATTGATGACATCCCCTCATAATCACTGTAACCTTTAGAAGGGTGATCAACACTCGTTTTCACAGAGCTCTGGTAGCTGGTGAAACGTTGGGATCGGCACTTCCACTGAGTGAGGGACCGGGGGTGTTGCAGAGAGTAAATCAGGCGAAGCCTACTTGCTACGGTTGTTTCCTAAATATTCTAGTAATATTTACTAGGCAGAAATAACAGTCATCGAAGTGGTTTTTGGTTACACCGACCTATAGTTCACTATCATAAATGTTGTGTACAAGTTTTATAGACCTGATGCGGTGTACAGGTTTGATTTGGATCTTAGCACCAAAAAAATTAGCTTGTCATGTAGGCCTGTGTTATCGTTAAAGTGCAGGACTAACGAGTTACCTCTTAGTGGACGTTTGAAGTAGGAGTTTCACCGTGGAAGGCACGTACGAATTAGATCGTACCGTTCAATTAGCCGCAGAATTTATTTGTATGCTTCTCCCTGAGCTCGTATTCAATTCGAATGTTGTTTTGGTTACCGAAGCATGTTTTGTCGGTTACTTCTACTCATTAGTGGCTGTTAGTCACTATGGTACTGTATATTGTTTTAATATATCGAATTTTAAATTATTAGAAGCCGAAATTGAATATTATGCATATAATACTTATTTTGGAATTGATTTATGCGATAAATACATTAGCAACGATTCTGAATCAGGTAACTCTAGTGAAGACGGTGAAGACAAACCTATTTCCGAATGTGAGAATGACACTGATTCCTCTCAAACTACGAATTTCTATGTGATAAGATAATTGGACAAGCGTACCAGAAAATCCGGACATTCATGATTTAAGGATTCAAGGATGATTTTGTTACATGGTTAATATTTTCTGAATGTTCCCATTTGTAGGTTAATATTTGCTGTATTTTGAGCGCTGATCCCAAATATGAAGTGTGAAATCCCCTATCGGCTCGTTAGTTTCGTTTGGAAAAGCCCTTTATACTTCTCTAGAAAGTACATGGGCACGAAGTATGTAAGTGCAATATACATCACATTATTTATTGACTTTTTGCAGAATTTATGTTGTTATTTAAACTATATACTAGTTTATTTCAGTTCATAAATATCCATGACAGATAAGTTATTATATCAACACAATAATGAAATAAATTACGCCTTGTTGTATTACATTAAACAATCAGTGTTTAATGTAATAAACAAACACTATCATGCTAGCTAAGAAATATCACCACTACTTCAGTCAAGTGTGAGTTCTCGTATGTCTAAGTGTGTCTAAGAAATATTTCATAAAATTGCCGCGTAGTTGCATTAACCAGCATGACAGTTTCTGCTACATCTGTGGTGAGGTAACACTAAAGTCTCAGAGGAGAAATATAACTCTACTGATAAAAAAAGCATGGTGAACGCGTTCACCAGGAAATGGTAATCATGGAGACACGCTACGGAGGAATATGGAGCCCAAGCATGCTAGCTGACTATTGCTGGTATCTCAAGACTGATTTACCTACAGCACACTACGCCAGAAAATCCAAACGAAGCAGATTTTAGATAAGTTGAAATTGCATGTATGTATAATAAACGTTTTTCAAAAAATGGTAATTACAAAAATAAACTAAACTCGATAGAAAGAAACCATTACATATTTGAAATCAGCGTTAAAAATTCGATGCCAAAATTTTGTTGTCCAGTGTTTTTGATCTGTTTCGTTTAAATTGATCATTCGTTTTTTCCTTTTTTTATTTGGTCATTGGGTTTTTTTGCTAATTTGGTTGTTTATTTGTTCATTAAGACATTTTTTAATCTATTTTGTCTTTTTGTTTATTTGGTTATTTCTCTAGTTCACGGAGGTTGTTTTATTTTTTGTTTTTTTGCCTAATATGGAAACTTTTACTATTGACAAGGCCACGTGACTAGCTGTGCGAAAATGGAGAACTACTTAATAAAATAAATAAACTAATTGACTAATTAGTTTATTTGACTAATATTGACTAATATATATTGAGGGGGCATTATACATTATAAATGGAAATATATAATAACAATAATACAAAAATACTTCACCTAAATACACTAAGGGTCACAAAGAAAACTTGAGTCGACATCTTATATCCATGGCACGCTAATTCGTACTTTGTACTGCTTGATAATTATAATCGACTATGCGCGTTCCACAGAACGACCGACTTTACAAATACAGGGTGATGTCATTTGGATTAAGATATATGTATAGCAATGTATTTATTAAAGTGTTCTTAAATATATAATTTGGATAACAGCCATGTGTCATACTCCTTGTGAAAACATCCATGTGTCACTACAATGTTCCGCTCAACAGCCAGAACTCGCGTTAAATAACTATAAGTTTTATCCGTATGAAAACAGGTAATCTACATGTCTGAAGATCACTCGAAGGGCTGAAACATACTTACAATCAAATCATTGTTTTATATTAAACATAATTAATGAATTAAATATTTTACCGATTAATCATATTTTGGATTGTGGACTGCCACAGTTTTCTGACATAATTAAGATCTTTTATGGTAGGTAACTTAAAAATGTCCTGTGAAAGATCTTGATTACGTTTTCGCTTCCAGCATAAAAAGTACATTCCAGCATAGAAAGTTCAAATCAAATCAGTTCAAATCAGATAAAATGAGTTCAAATTAAATCAAATATGATCAAATCAGTTCAAATCAGATCAAATCAGGTCAAGCCAGTTCAAATCAGGTCAAGTAAGATTAAATCATATCAAATCAGTTCAAATCAGATAAAATCAGATCAAACCAGATCAAATCAGTACAAATCAGATCGAATTAGTTCAAATCAGTTAAATTCAGATCAAATAAGATCAAATGAGTTCAAATCAGATGAAATCAGTTTAAATCAGATCAAATCAGTTCAAATGAGTTCAAATCAGATCAAATCAGAACAAATCAGATCAAATCAGTTCAAATCGGATCAAATCAGTTCAAATCTGATTAAATCAGATCAAATCACATCAACTCAAATCAAATCAGTTCACATCTGATCAAATCACATAAAATCAGATCAAATTAGTTCAAATCAGATTAAAACAAATCAAATCAGTTCAAATCAGTACAAATCAGGTCAAATCAGATCAAACCAGATCAAGTCAGAACAAATCAAATCCGATTAACTCAGATCAAATCAGATCCAATCAGTTTAAACGAGATAAAATCTGTTTAAATCAGATGAAATCAGTCAAATCAGTTCATGCGCAGATTAAACAACTGATAAAACTATAGTAGACAGGGCGTCGGCCTTGCCCGCCAGACTGCTATTTTAGAAATTAGTCAAAAATAGAGTCAAGAGCGACTTAGGCCATGGCAAATCGGGCAGCAAAGCTGTCCGCGCCATAGTCAAGTACGGGAACCGAGGGATTAATGGGTAGGTGATTTTTAGGTCACGCAAGTTTTATTTAATGGACCCTAAACAACTATTGTGCAAATTGAATTTTCGAGTTATAAGCTGATAGTCAAAATTAAAAGGTTCAACTTTTGTTTTATGCCAGGAATAACAAAACGTAGGACTTCCAGTATATGAAAGATGGGGTGGCGATCCCGTCCACGACTTTTTTATTTGGTCTTAGTTTTTTTTTTTGTTACTTTGGTTGTTTATTTGTTCATTAAGAGTTTTTAAAATCTGTTTTGCCTTTTTGTTTATTTGGTTATTTCTTTAGTTCACGGAGCTGGTTTTTTGTTTTTTACCTAATATGGTAACTTTTACTATTGTCACGGCGGCGTGACTAGTTGTGCGAAAAGTGATCAGTGAAACCCCATCAATGAAATATCATCTTGCTTTTGAACTTCTATCATAATTAAAATCATTTTTTACAACTAATCCATAATTTGCCTTATAGTGGGTAAACTGTTTTTCAGAAAATCTGTTGAAAATTCCATTTGCTTCTGATCTTTAGAACTTTCACCAGTTTTAAGTTGCAATAATTCTTCAATATCCTGTGCATTTATACTATGCAGCCTTGTTTCATTAGCTACGTAGACAATTTCGTCGACATCAATGATAATGGATTCTCTTGTGTCAAGATCTTTGATTAGCTCCGTCCGGCCGAAAATTTTCCATACACCTTTCAAACATTTCTCGATCACTTCATTGTAGGAAAGTTGATGCTGCTTGCTGCATCCATTATGTTGCAGTTCGTAAAAAAATCTGCAATAGATTGTTTATCTTCTCCAGCGGCTTTATCCTCACTTATCGAAATGTCCGCCGGAGATAATAAGTTTCAAAATTTTATGATCAATGGTTGGATTAAAGACGCTGTATTTGCCGACATGAAAACCATGTCTATTGGAATGCATGTTATTAAATCGGACAAACTTTGATCACTTGGTAATGCTTTTGGTTCTTAAATAAAAAGAAGCACTGCTTTTAATTTAAAGTCTCCATTTGCGTTACCACCCACTGGTAAATTTTGGTGTTCGCGGGATATACCTTTTTGTCTTCTTCCAAAAAAGGACTAGCAACATTGAAATACAATCAACGTTTCATCAGCATTGAAAACTAATTCAGGAGGATAATTCTCTCGTCCAATTATTATTGCTCTAAGCTTTTAATGTCGCTCGAAATGCAGCGGCTACTTTTGTATCACCACTTTCCGCTTCTTCAGTAGTCTATTTGTTATGATGATTTTTTCTGTTTTTAAATTGATGGAACCACCCTCGGTTACTACAATATGTTCACTGGTTTCGAAGTTTTCATTCTGAATATATGCTTAAAAATTGTTCTTGCTTTTCCATTATAATTGTTTGACTTGCGTTCAGCTTTATTTCTCCAATGTCGTTTTTCCATTTCTTCAATCACATTTCTTCTGGAACGGGTAATTTTTGTATTTTTTAATAAAATTTAAATTTTTATAAATTTAAATTTATTAAAGTTTTTATTATTTATTGGAACAATAACACAATGTATGCACACATATACAACAAATATCAATACCGCGTGCGATTTCGGGGAATTCCGGGAATCTAAATACTACCGAGTAATACTAAAACAACGTTAAAAGGAGCAGCGTTACGCGGGGTGTTACTGTATGAATTCTTAAAATTCGGTGCAAATCGTGGTTACTAGTTTAATGAAAACTTGACTATCTATTTCTCTTTCACTCTATAATAATGAACACACAGTATATACACAGTCTTTAAAGTTTTTGTCTTATCTGTTAGCATTAACCACAAAACAGCAAAGAAGTTATCGGCTTGGAGACATACTGTAACGTATGACTATACTGAATACCTATCCCTTATTTCTTCGTGTGTCCTATTGATTTCGGAATGCCGAAGAGAATTTCATAGCATTTTCTGTTTATTATATTACTGTGTTTGGAAGAGATGTTTAAATCTTCTGAACTTTATTAAAGTTATTTTTAAGTGGAAGTTTAGTTAGAAATAAACGTGTCATCATTTTGATATTACCAATCTATGTACAAATATTCTTATAAATAAAGTTATATAAATAACAAAAAACATATTAGAGAAACATAACACAATTAAAATTAAAATACATTAAACTTATTAAAAATTTAACCTAACAAAATTGCTTTAAATTCAATATGGAATAACACTTAATAATAACATTAACAAAATAGTAAACAAAACATAACATAATAAACAGCATCCACACAAAAATATGTCTCATTTTGAAAATCACAAAATCGAAAATTTTCTTGAATTCCATATTTTAATATATATCTAAACATATTAAAAGGTAGTTAATAATAATATATGAAACCTGCGAGATATCGATGATAAGTAAAATACGATATGATTGGAAAATTATTAAAATTATTCAAAAATAGAAAGTGCAGCTATATAATCTATTAGAGTAGAAAGATTATTGCAAGGGAATAACAATAGAGTTGTGGCTAAAAGTAATCCATCATATCGTCGTCGTTATTGTACAGAACTTTGTACCTTTTCTATGAAAATGTATAACGTTGAAATTTGCCACGTTGCCGATGTATTTTAATATTTTTTGCGGTGATTAACAATTTGTTTTCGAAAAATCTCATGACTGAATGAAACCGATGCCGAGCACCTCCATCAAATATGTCACGCTATTGTGACATATGTGGCAATATAGCAGGGTGAGTCACTTGAAAAAACTTGATGATTAAACCCATTCAACTATCAAAAAGGGATCGAAAATAGGATTTAATAATTTATTTCTTTAGCATAACACATAAAACAATAAAACATAATATTTTTTATGCAATATATTCATGAAAAGAATAATTCGCATGCAATAAATTTTAACATCAATCCAGAAGTAAATAAAACAATTGGCAACTGAAGTTAAGCATTTAATTAGTTCATAAGTTTTAACTTGGAATAAAAAAATTAGTGAGAGGAATAAAATTAGAAATTAATTTATAGAGAGATTTTGAGAATCAAATAAATAGTAATATAATTAAACTTACATTTGAGCTGAAGCCATCACGTGAACTATATTTTTTTTAGTTGATTTTTATTAGAAGAAATTCAACCATTGATTACCGTGGCGGTCTAAAAAACTGTTTTGATAATCGTTGCTTCTCCTACATCGGCTATTGATTTCTAACTCTTTCCCTTAAGCTAATGCCTGTCATTACCTAATATGGTTTTGAGGCCGGTACTCAAGTTAGCTATAATTACTTTATCTGAATTTTACGATACGATACTAATATGATTAATTCTCAACGTCTTGTTTCGTCTTCTACGATGGTTTATTTTTCTGCTAATCAGTCGCACTACGATATAGATCCTTTGTGATAGAGGAATTCGCGACACTAATCAATTCAAGAATATTTTAAATTATGCTAGATAACTACAATGAATTAATTATTGCCCTTTGAAACTTTTAATTGACCTATTTAGTTTAATATCACATTAATTAATTAGTCTAAATATTTGTAATTATACAACAAATTTGATTGTTCGACTATAATATTTAACAAACTAAAACATTTCCTAAAATTTAGGCATCAGCTTATGAGGATTCAAAGTACGTAAAATGGATACTGTACAAGTTTGACCTTTGTAAATGCTTTATTCACCCTTGTTGGCTCGATGATCGCACTTTTAATTTCGTTTTACCGTATCTAGCTGTGCTAAATACTGGTAAGTAACTAATTTTCGAACAGCGGGTGTTAAAAATAGAAACACACTGCTTCGCATCTAAATAAGAATTCTTGTTCATTATTAAAATTTCTCATTCTTATCGTTTAATTGTAAAACAAGAAAAAATTCTGAGCGTACTAAGAATGTTTTAGCATTTTGTAGACCTTTAAAACATTATATATTTTATTGCTGATACCGTTTGTGTCGCGTGCCGATTGGCACAGTTCTTAATGATCGACTTTAAAATGCAAGCTATTATTTGTACATATCTTGTTTTGATTATATGAAATATTACACGTATGAAATTTAATAAGTTTGTCACCTTGCATTATCAATATTTTAATTACTCAATGTTTTTTAAACATTTTAAATACATTTTCCCAGAGGATTTATTTATTATTGGGACATGTAACATGTTAAATATAATTGACCAATATCAATATGAAATCATAATTTTCTCATTACTGTTGCTTTAAACTTTAGTACATTAAATATGAATTTAGTCACATGCTTTCGTGCAATTATCTTGAAGTATAATCACCATAGTTCTTATCCTACAGATGATCCCACCTGTCTACAATTTATTAAACATTGTTTAGAGATATCTAGGAGTATAGGAACCGTGGTTCCCATCCTCCAGATTTCCCTAGCGATCTTAGGCAATATTAAATTGGTTACATGTTACTAGAGATATCTGGGATAACCCGATGACTGGCGCCTCATACGACATGTTATTTTTTAAGTGACCATATAGCAGAGTTGAAAAAAATCCACTTACTGATTAAATGCACTCAATTATCAAAAAAGGGATCGAAAATAGAATTTACTAATTTATTTCTTTAATATAAATTAATTTATAGTTTTGAATTAAATGGAGTTAGCATAACACATAAAATAATAAAACTCAATATTTTATTATTCAATATATTCATGAAAAGAATAATTCGCATGCAATATATTTTAGCACCAATTCAGAAGTAAATAAAACATTTGGCAAGAAACATTAAGCAATTCATTAGTTTATTATAAGTTTTAACTGGGAATAAAAAAATTAGTGACAAGAAAAAAATTATAAAATAAATTTGTTTGAGATTTTCAAACTAGTCAAATAAATAGTAATATAATTAAATTTACATTTGAGCTGCAGACATCACGTACACTATATTTTCTTTTAGTTTATTTTTTATTTGAAGAAATTCAACTATTGATTGCCGTGGCGGTCTAAAAATGTTTTATAAGCGTTGTTTCTCCTACATCGATTAACGACCGCGAGCCACTTGTCAACGGCTGCTCCAGTTATTTTTATTTCTCACTTCTAACTGTTTCCCTTAAACTATCGCCTAAGTCATTACCTAATAAGGTTTGGAAGCTGGTACTCATGTTACCGGAAGTATAGAAACCGTGTGAGTATAGTATAGGGACCACAGGAACTGTGCTATACTATACTGTGGACCACAGGAACATAGGAACTGTGGTTCCCATCGTACAGATATCCCCAGCGATCTTAGCCTTACTAAATTGGTTACATGTTACATTAAATATATACTAGAGATATCTGCGAGTATAGGAGGCGCTCCTTCAGATATCTCTGGTTAGTTCAAGTAATGAATTGATTACTAAACAATCGTTATATCATAGTGAATAGTGTGATGTTTATCTGGGTGAACACTCAGCAATTTAAATAATATTGGCTTACTAAGTGAAAATGAAAAAAATATATATAACAGCAATGCAGATAAACACAGTCTGCAGATTTGATGAATCTGCATTCCCTCTGTTTAACCTCACTTGCCTTTTTTCCACTTAACAATATTACTAGTTATTCTTAAATATTTGCAGTTTTGAAATAAAACTACATTTTTAAGTAAAAAGTATCTACGGTATAAAATGCTAGTTCCGTTTAAGTAAAACATTGTATAAAGCAAATTACGGCTGCTCTAAAACTTGCTTAGCAAAGGATTCAATCTAAAGGATAGTCAAGCTTCGACGCTCAAATAATACCAAATCAACAAAGAATCGATGCCTCGATTTTATGTTTCCTACTTTATGCAATCTTTTGCGGCGAACTTTCGAATTTTACTACTCAAGTGCGGGTTGGAAAAATAAACATTCTACTTTTTTTTAGTACTTGTTATGTAGAATATTTAAATTGAAAAGTATGTTTTGTTAGTGATTTACATGTAATAGTATTTCAGAGAGAGTTAAAATAACGCACTGATAAATTTTTTAAATAAAACGAAATTCTCACCAAGATAGTTTTCAATAATTAAACGTACATCTCTCAAAACCCCACATAGCATATTTCTCAAGATAATCTATATTTTGTATAATTTAGCAACAATGGTTAAAACTTTTCCGTCATCGATGTGATGATCTTTTCTACGTATTTTCGAGTTCAACTGAACTCCTTGGTTTGGTGGTGAAGTGAAACTAAGCACTATTACCTTAGAGATGTGTTTTTAAGGCGCCAAAAACAACTCAGTACGCCTAGTAGCTAGGTATTGCAACATACTGTTTCCTTTTCGTCCCTATATCGTTTACGTTTGACAGACTATTCGCCCATATGCACACAATCTATCAACATGGAACGTGTTTTCGTTATAAGTGTAGAAGTCAATCAGTAGCGTAGAAGAAAAATAAGAGTGAATCGAACATTGAGAATATTATTTTTCATTGTATTTATTTAATTGAATATAATTTAATATAATTGAACCATTTACATTTTGGGGAAAATACAAACGGCTACCCTTTTACACGGCGACAAGAACAGATGTGGAATATTAAGACCAAAACTGGTTTCGTTTGTTTTTGGCAACATTATTTGAAATATACGTCACTACAAATTTAGGGGAAACATGCAATGTATAAACTAAACATAAACATAAATAAAAAGTCTGTGAGTGAAGGAAAAATAATTTGATCTAACATATTGCAACGATAGAAATGGCTACGCAATGCAAACAGTAAAGACTTCAACTTCAATGTCATGAGTTGAAAATTCAATGTCAACAGTAAAGACTTCAAAATTTCTCTAGTCGAAACAATTTCTTGAACAAAATGCATTTCTATCATTATTTAATAAGTTTTCTGAATTCTGGAGCCCTAGAATTGGTCCAGAGAGGGGCATATGTAACGATAGAAATGGCTATGCAATTTAAAGAATAAAGACTTCAATGTCAAAAATGATAATTACCAACCAAAACAATGCCTGACTAAATAGTGAGATTCAACTGTATAGATATCTAAAGAAAACGCCACATTTCCTCATCCATCAGTGGACGCCACCTATAAACTTATTAGAATCTACTCATCGAATATTATAGAACGTGTTGAAAGACGCTTCATGCAATATAATTCTTGCATCGCCACTGGGCTACCCAGTTAGGACTAAGCGAGTCGCTATACTCCGCACACCCTCAGGGAGACTCGGACTTGGTACCAAAAACGTACTTACGAGCAACAGAAAGTTTTAGATCTTAAAAGTAAGATAAAAATAGCAAGTAAACTGGCTACAGAAAGAGCCACGATTATCGCCGCCGAAAGCTTTGGCGACCATAACAGCTCTTCCCTTTTGCTCGACACGAGCTGATCCTAGGTTATCACTGGTGGTATATATAGAGCCGTATATACCGAGCTACAGCAGTTCCTGTTTTATATGAAAGATATATATGACAGATATAGGATTCATGTTTTTCTATTTCACCTTAGTGCGTCTCTTGTGTTGAAATTACTGCAATCCTTAATACGCAATTCTAAGGCGAGTTTGGGGGAGGGGGGTCATAAGGAACAATTTTTCATATAAAAAGTTTGTTTGTAAAACAATTTTTTCTTGCTTAAAAAAATAAAACACAGGTCGACTTTTAGGTGTATGTTTGTACAGCCGAAACCGTATAACAGAGACCATTTCTTTCTGCAAAGCGTATAACACAGACCAAAATTATTTTTCACGC
>WYDF02257174.1:0-19754 GCA_009867245.2 Adranes taylori
CAATGATGTTCTGTAAAAAGGTGGGTGCTGATGAAGCTTAATATACCTTAATAGCAGAAATGGCTATCCACCCAAAAATGTTCATCGGATTTTTTTCTACCTTTGTGGTCTGTCATATATGATTCGCAATTTTCGATCTTATTTATAAGTCACATTCATGGGAAAAAGGTGGAACCATATTGAAATGAAATGAGAGTTTTATATCATAGAGAAAACAATTTGTAAGAATTGGAAATTTCATCTCATCGCAGATAGACGTACAATTTTATAGTTGACTATGTACCCGTAGTGGCCCCTCGCTATTTAGTCTATTTATTTATAAATGACATCTACGTGGTGTTTTTAAATACGTCATTTCTATTATTTACCGCTGTATATTTTTTTAAAGCTATCAATTGTCATGAAGATACACAATCATTACAAACAGATCTGGAAGCATTTCGTAGACGGAACAAAATAAAGTGACTATCTGTCAATAGTGATATGTGCTCTATTATGATATTTAATAGAACTGAAACCATATTCAATAGCCAATATCACTTCAATAACCTTAAACTTTCTAAGTAGAGCAAATACGGGAATTAGGAGTCAATTTATTAGACTCTTAAATTATCACTTAATTTACACTTAGTGCATATTAAAAATTGGCTAAAAGCCTCCAACAGAGATAAAACGAATAAAACAATTAAATAAATAATCATCAACTAATTAGTTCGAAAAAAAGATATTGGCATCCAGCGTGACTGCTGACTCACTAAAAACTACCTAAATAAATATATGAATACTAAATTTGTTATAAAATACAATTAAACTAATGGAAATATGCAATGTATAACCTACTGGGATTTTGCGGCAAACATTAAAACTCTATACGTAGAGAGACAGAAGAAGCGAGAGATAGAAATAATTGGCGCCGGCCATACCACACTTGCACTCCGGTGGTCTTTTTTTTTGATGTTTTGCTCGAAAAGGAACGGCATTGGTGCTTAGAGATTTAAAGCAATTTACTACTTTTCGTACACGTACATTTATTTTTGACGGCCGTTTTTCAAGTTTTCTGCTCACACAAATGCAGTGTGAGAACCAAATCGCACATGTATGTGTATACTAAACGCCTAATTCGAGGATAGAGATTCTCTATATTATGGTCTCTTAGCTCCAGTAAAGGTTCTAAATGGGCTCAATGACCATTGCTTTTGTTACCCACATCTAACCAAAACAATCTTAATAGAGGATTTTCGAGACACAACGACGATTTTAATTTCTTAACGGATTTTTAAACGAATTTTCCTGTTTACTTGAAAGGAGCCTTGCGACTTTTTAACGCTGCCCATGTAAAATTGCCAGCATTATTTCTTATTTGGCTAGTTTCTGCATTAGCACAGGCCGATGGCCTCGAGTTCGCTTGCACGATAAATCTGATTGAAGAACATCTTACGACTACATAGAATTTTGCCAGGGAAGCAGTGCAATATTGTTCTTTGAGATTCCCAACATATAAGAGAACGTTTTTTATTGGTAGAAACTTTTCACTTCTTAAAGATTTTGGCGAAATTTTTTTCTAGGCCTTGCCCAATTGCCGCCGGCTGCGACAAGAAGTGCCGCCGTCGAGCTGAACACCTAAAGTTGTTTCTTCTCAACTAATTTCATTTCAGATGTCCCACTAAAGCCAGTGTTAATTAAATGCATTTTTGGTCTTGTTCTGAGAGTTTATGATAAAGAATTTTGCTGTTAGCATTCCGCACAGTTCTATCAGCAATAATTTTCCTTTAAGTGACCAACTTATTCTTGCAGAATGAGTAAATTCACACTCAAATTTACTTAGCATTCTTTAATTCAGCAGTTGCGCCTCGTCGCCACATTATATAAAAATATTAGTAAATATATAAAATATTTTTTTTAATATAAGATTTAAATTTGATATGTCACATGAAACATTTTTGGAATCTGTACGAATGCATTTAAATTTTCAGACATTGGAAAACAGACGTAAGGCAATATATGTGCGTTTGTTACATAAAATATTATATAAGTCTATGAATTGTGGATAGGTGCTTGATGGGTTTTCACGTGGGGATGTATGACAATTGACTGATAATATCATAATATCAAAATGACTTAGGGTGTTTATCTGGAATGGAACAATTCTGCAGGAATCTATTATATTATTATATAATTCGATGAAGTGTCAATAAACATTATACCACTGATTTTAAATAGATAATTGTTTTGTTAATTGTTTACTCGATGGATTATTGTGTACGTATATTTATGCATTGTAACTTGAGAAAGGGGATGAACCCGTAATAAAGATTAAGTTATACACAGAAAGCAGTCAAATATGGCAGCGCCGTACGATTGCCGCTGTCCGATTTACTACCTATTTACTTAATTTCTTTTTGTGCAAGAGCTGATCGAAAATATTAAATTAAAAATTAAATAGTTTTAAATGACTTAAATTAATTTTGCCTAATAATTTACAACCTCTAATTGGGTCATACCTTCCCAATTACCTGGTTTACCTTCACAATTTATATTAATTATAAATTATTAAATTAAAACATTTATTTAACTCCGATACATTCTAATAATGTTCAGTAAGTCCTGGTACTCTTTGTTTATCTGAGAAAATATCTGCACATCGCTAGTCCTTAAAAATGTCGTGACATTGGATTTACAAGAAGGATAATTTCACCGGTTCTTGAAATTTTTAAAGCTTCGTTTAGGCGTAAACTAGAACTGAGAGAATGGTGAAATCTTCTACTAATAGCTACTGTTTGTAGGAAACTCCTTATCGAAACAAGTGTTTCGTATAACTTGATAAACAAATATTAGATGGTTTGCGTAGCGATATGGAAGGAGTTATAATTTTATTTGGAAATTGATAAGTTGATTTGGCAATTTTTGGTCTATTAATACTTGTTTTTATCAGAATTTCCTATTCACTCCTGTTTTCTGTTCAATGCAACTGTTGTACGCAATATTCTTGCACGGAGTTCGTGTACCGAGTTGGTTTTATTCAGATTTGATTGCAGGGTGTTAGCGATAGTTTGAAAATTTTACGCTTTTCTTAAAGCCTGTCAACTATGTCTGGAAAAAAATGATATTTATTTTAGGAATTGCTCCCAGAAACTGTTTTTTTCAAGAAATTTGTCAGATTAGTAAGAACGAAGTCACTTTCTTTTCGATTATTTATTGAAATGTTAGTCACGATGTTTCATGGTATTTTAGATTTGTGGTCAAAAGAAGACTTGAAGATTAAAGTAATTTGGGCTTATGAAAGTTCTAAAGAGTTCAGTGCTGGCATCTTATATTATCTCTTCAGTGATTATTCTAAAGATGTTTGCAAATTATAGACTTTTTGCTTGGCCAATGAAAGTGTAACTAGTGTTTCGAAAGTGTTGACAGGAAAACTGTTCGACACTATGATAAATATGTTAAAAAGTTGACAAGATATTTTAACAAATAAGTTCATTCACTAAAATAAAACAACACAAGTATGCAAATATTCATGAAATAAACCATTGTGTAATTGTTCCAAGTTTTGTATTCAAAATCATATTTAATTAGTGCACACTTTTGCGAACCATATAGAATATTTAAATTTAATAAATAAGAATTTAAACCCTTCAGAACTCACCTTCTGGAACAATATAGGAAATGATACGATAACGGATAGGATTAAAGCCAGTTTTGCTACGATGAAAGCTTTTGTAGATAAAATAGCTAAAAATCCTATAGCTAGTGGAACTAAACCAAACATTTTAGCACCAAATCCCAACATCATACTGCCGAATCCGCCTTTATTGCCAAATAAGCTACCCTTCTTTTTTCTTGCTAAAAATTTAAATTAATTAAAATAACATTAGGTAATTTCATGTTAAAATTTTAATTGACACATCAGATGTTTCAATTAAATATATTATATTAAATATTTTAATTAAGCTCGAAGATTTTCGAATAAATCTAAAATTTTTATAATAATAAGATTAATTTGTTTTACTGAAAATAAGCAAATAATATTTATTTACCTTCTTCTAGTGCTCTTGATACTGTTCCGACAACATCATCAGGAATTTTGACTTTCAGTGTACGTCCAGAGACCAATGCATTTACTTTCTCTAACAACAACTGTGATAATTTGTCTGATTGTTTATAGGGGTCCTTAGGTAATACTTCCTCATTTAATTGTTTTCCGTCTCTATCCGAAACTGGAGAATCACTATTTGAAAACACAAAGACGACACAATGTACTTTAGGATATTAAAGGAGCATATTTGGCAGGGAAAGTGTCTTTTCATAGGGACTCTTTCAGAATTGGAGGTTTTCAAGTTTTCAAAAACTGAGTAATTTTTATATCATACATGTTAATTATTAATTAAATGAGTTAGTCATTTCGAAAACAACCTTTTGATTACATATAGCACGCAATTAGTTTAAAAAAGTCAGGTGGGGTAGATGGTCCATTTCTTGCATAGGTGTGACAGCGGTAATTCTGCTTCTGTACCTTCTGCTTCAGTGCATCATTGCTAATAACGACGATGAGTACTGGACCATGCAACACGCTGACTCGTATAAGGTACTTGAAAATCTTCTATATTTTTTATATAATGTGTTGTATATAATTTACATGTTATATATTATTGAATCCTTATATTTAGGGCGTAATACCAAATACTAGAGATAAATTAGGGGGTTCACAAAAGATAATTGGACTGTTAAAGTATTTTATATTTTAAATTGTAGATATGGCTTAACTAACACGTGTGATGATTTGTCTCACTTATGTTGTCATTTCATCTAACTCCTGAACTCTGTAATTGGCATACATATGATAAATATGTAAATTATGGAAGGTTATGAAATATCTTAAAAGAGCCATAAGATATCATAAGAAATATCTTATGTGCAGTGATCATGTTGCACGGAAACAAAGGACTGCTACTACACCTATGCCAGAAATGGGCGATCCCAGAAATGGTTTTTGAAATGATTAACTGATCTAATTAATTTTCAAAAGGTATTGAAAATTTGAAATATTGAATAGAAACTCTTGACTGATATGGATATGGACCATCTTATTAAATGTGGTATACGTGGTGGGATTAGGGCTCTTAGCCAATCTTTCCTATCAGGTTTATTTAAATTTTTAGCCAATGAGGAAATTTCTAATTTAGATTTAGAAATTAGTTTCTGAAAATCTGTCTTGGCATGTCCTTGCGTACTATTGGTCCGATTTCACTAAAATTTGGTGATCATATAGGTATGTGTAGTTACTTTTTGACATTAATTTCCTTTACGTAGACTTTACATGACGACAATGCACGATTTCAAATTTTACTCACTATTTGGAGCTAAGAGGTTCAATTTCTGGAGTACGTACAGCACATTGTAATATATAGCTAAAGGAATTAGTCTGTTGTAATGAGAACAACAAAAATTGAAAGAAACGTTTTGCTGCGCCGAGTAAACTGTTGAAGCTTGTTTATTCAAATGAGTATTCAAGGTATGTACCCATTTTCATATGTTTGTGCTTATTGTGAGACAGTGTTAGATGGACTAAGCAAATATGAGCAACGTTACCAAGTAGACAAAAGGAATCTAGAACTGATGAAAATGTACGTGGTTTGGATTACTTCGTCATAAATAATAATGGCAAGTTTGCAATATGTTGTGTGCATGCAAACAATTTCTTCTTGTTAAGATTACAAAAAAAACTGCATTAATTACTTCTTACAGAATATCGTAAGAACTTGCAAAAGGAAAACAGAATTTACTGATCGAAATATAGTTAAGAAATTTTCAATTATTGAAAGCTATTTATCTACAAAATTTGCTACTGTCCCCTTTCTCATCGAATAATCTCAAGCCAAATACAGAGAATGGGAAGACAAATAACGAAGAAACTAAAAGAGATTTTTGGAAAATGCAGCTACTTTTGACTACTCTTGGATGACAGTGTCGATCAGACTGACAACAATCAGCTTTTGATTTTCATAGTGCTGATTTTCAGTGATTTTTCAATGCGAGAAGAACTTCGTGATTTGTATTCTTTATGTGGACACACGAAGGGTGAAAATATATGCAAAGAAGTAAACCACACTGTGAAACAAGATGGAGATTTTGAGAACTATTACTATATTATGGTGCAGCGTATATGAGAGGAGGGGATAAAGGAGTGGTGGGCCTAATATGGGGAGCTGGGATAAGTTGGCCAATGTTCCATTCCGACATTTACTAAGAAACTTTGTATAGGAAGTCGGTAAACCAAAGTAAAACAATAAACACCTTTGAGACAGTTTTCAGCAATATATGTGGTGACAATGGAATACAACTTTACTACACATTCCGAGAATTTTTTGACGAGCTGCAATTCCAATATAGAAATCAATAAAATTAAATATATGCTGACAGAAGTAAATGTCTTTAGAAGTTTTTTAAACTGAGAAATGAGTTTCCATTATTTTTAAAAGAACCAAGATTTTTACTCCAAAGATAGTAAAAATCTTGTTTGACCTAACCTGAATTCATGACTGACCTGATACACTACTCAAATGACTTGAACCAGAGACAAAGAATAAAGTATAACAGAGTTATTTCGTCATAATAAAAAATTCAAAAAAAAAGAAAAACTTTTTAAATCAAGAAATGTTTTGGCATACTTCCCAGTTCGACCAGAGAAAGTTATTATTTTGGAATTTGATCTTAGGTTCTGTAACTTTGAAAACATTAACGGAAAACTGCTTCTTTTTAATTACCCTTTAAATATGGATATTGAGAATCCGCTATCGAAGTATCATCTAGAACTCTGCGATTTTCAGTCTGATCCTTATCTTCAAAGCAGTTCTGACAGAGGGCTCAACCTTTACATGCTACTTACAGAGGACAGAATTCTATGTGAAAGTGCTTTCTCTAACATGAAGTGCATAAAAATATGTACTGTAATGTCTCAGTAAGCATTCTTTGTTACACTATCTATCATTAGCAGTTACTAACATAGAAGTAGACATTCCTTCTTTAATTGTGAAGAAGTTGAATAATCCTCAGTGCTGAATTTCAGCCTACTGGTAATATATCCTATTTCAACAATTTGATCTGCTGTACTTGACTATTAAGTTTATCAGAGTAAAACTGTTTAGTGTGGTGCTCAGCGTGAGTTATATATATATATATATATATATATATATATATATATATATTGAGGCCCAGTCCCAGTCCTTTTGAAGTTGCTCAGGCCTGCTCTGTGGTTTTATCTATTTCATTGAAACAGTTTTCTCCAAAATGAGAAAATAATCTATTAGAAAAGACAATAAAGACCAAAATAAATAGGCTTTGGTTTCCATTAATTGCATATGCAAGAATTTATTTCATCACAATCCCTAGAATTTAAACGGGGTAAATACAAAGTGGCAAAATTTGACCATATCAAATTTTTACAAACTTTCGAGCTAATAATTTTGGTAGTAGACGACTGTTCCTAATAGCCAATCCTCCAGCGTACTAGACGTTATCTCAACTAAAAGCCAAACATGGCGACCATGACGTCAATTACAGAGCACTTACGGTTTCTTTAATACATAGTAATGTGTAATCAAAATACCGACAAGACTCGTTCGTATATCTTGTCGATAAGAATGTAATCAAACATTTTTGAAGTGATGTTTCAATTAATAATAATATTTTTTAACGTTAGATGTGATTAGATCATTTAAAATGTCACTAGAGTTGAAGGTGAATATAAGTACACATTTGCATTTTTCATCTAAATAGACCTTAAAATAACTGAAACCGGATGAGAGTATTAATCTTATTAACCATCTAGTTTTATTGCGAATGGAGGCTTAATTACATTAAAAATACAAGTGTGTATTTGCCTTTAGCTTGAAATATAGTAACATTTTGATATAGTGATATCTAATGTTGATTAATATTATTATTGGTAAAAAAATAATAAAAATATTAGTTTACATTCTTACTGACACGAATATATACGAAGTTATACGCACTGGCAAGTGGCCCGTGTTTGGATTAACATTCATTGCGTGTGCACTACTATCTAGTCAAGTGAGCTCAAATGCTCCGTCAGTGACGTTATGGCCCCCATGTTTATTTTTAGTTGATTTAAGGTCCAGGAAGCTGGAAGCTTGCGCAATAGAAATAGTCGTCTACTAACAATTTGTTGATTAGGTAAAATTTTGAGTATTCCAGTTAACTAAATATTTCTAACTAAGCATATTCCTTGAATAAAATTCTGAAAAATTCTATAGATTTCTATAGAATATGAATAAATTTCTCAGTTAGTTTAAATGTATCATATTTTATATAATGCTGTGCTTACCTATTCAATGAAACACCCGGTAAAACTTGTAATACTGGACGCTTATTGATCTGCTGTAATGATTTTAATGTTCTTGAAGCAGCACAATTTACCACGCCTGTAAATCCATCTGTTTCAGCACATTTAACCATTGATTTCAGAGGCAGGAAATTCTGAAATGTATTACAATTAGTATACGAAAATGAGAAAATGGAATAATATCGTAATTTTGTAGAGCGAATAAAGGGAATTCGGGCGAACTAAGGTTAGAAGTAGTGATGGAGGAAATTTTGGTTTCTAAAAAAAAGTTGCAGATAGAATTATAGGACTGTTTAAATAATGGTGGAGCAAATATGCTAGCCAGAAAGATAAATGAAGCATGCTATGGAAGAAATATGCCTGTAGAATGGTACAGAAAAAAATTATCTCGATGTAAAAGCCAGGAGATAAGAAGTGTGTAAAAAGTTCTGGGAGACTGACATTTATGACATTTATAAATGGAATGTGTACAATGTGTGCCAGAATAATAAATAGAATGTTGTATAAGAAGATGACGAAGAAGGGAAAAGAATCAAAGAGACGAGCAGAGTTTGTTGGAGATAGGGAGCCCACAGTCATATAGTGACGTTAAATTATATAATCCAACAGAAAATAGGTAAAAAGTTATATTTGTTGTTTGTGTAGCTAAAGTCCGAGTTTGATACATTGGAAAATTATGGGATATGATAGATATGGGTGATACATCTTGATAGGTTTTCATTAATTTAATTAATTATCAATTGCAATAAGCAAGTTCTTAATAAATCATCAATTCAATGAGTAATCCGCTAACATAATAATATATAAATTGACTAACGAAATCCAATTTAATTCTTCAAATAAATATAATACACCAATTAATAAATCAGTTTAGTAAAATAATAAAGATTTTTAATACATTTAAAATGAAATCTAAATCTGGAGCAAAATTAACACCTACCGGCGTGAGAGAGTTATCAAACAAAAGCCGCCTCGCATAGAAAAATGTAATGCGTAAATGATATCGTACGTTTATTAAAAAAAAAAAACAATAAACACCTTCGTCGAAAGCAGCAGCAAGCAGTTATCTTATAATTAATATATGTTTTCGTATGGGGTGATTTTTGGCATGCGTGCATTTTAATATTGTTAGAAAAAGCAAAATGCAAAATTATCTATTAGCGAAATTATTTATTTCTTATTATTTTAAGACTTAACGTCTTTCCTTTGCAATGTCGATTTCTCATTAAGTTATTTTATAGAAATAAAAAAAAACAAGCAACGCTATCTTGAAGTGTATATGATATTCTCGCATTTTAATAACGACTTTTTTAAATTTTATTATTTTAAGTTTACATATTTCTTTTGGCGATTTATCATTAGTTTTTTACAAAAAAAAGCGTAACGCACTTTTTCCTCCACCAATTTTCAGTGGACAGTTACAGTTTGCACTCTTTGGTGCTTTCCTCAAATTCGATTGGATATTACATTAACATATTTCATTAGAAGGCGTTTTAAATATAATGCTTCTAAGAGTTAGACCTCATAGAGCTACCCCACTACCGTTAGGGAATTACCGCCGATTACATTTTCCTAGATATTCATCAACAAAATAATGCAACTTCGATTCCTAAAATTTTAACGATCAGTAAGAAATTTTCTATTGGGCGAAATTCTAACCCAACTAGAATTTTCTAACAGAAGTTCCTTCAAGCTACGCCGCTTGTTTACCGCCAACGCCGCCGAACTGACCCGTCAGAAGCAGCTTCGTCCCAGAAATTTTTCATAAAAAGAAGCCACTCAAGGTTACAGACGCAATTTAGGAATTGTGCTCTTTGGATATGACGTGAGAACCTCGCTCTATCCGAAGTCATAATTAACAATAAAACGATGATTTCTATTTTGCGTCCAGCGAGCGTCTTATCGCAACCTTATGGACAGAGGAGGAAAGTTGTTGACACCTATTGATAAAAACCTGAAGGAATGGAAGGAATATGTAGAGATAATAGAAATGCAAGCCATAATATTATCAAGGATGACGGGATAGATATCACAAGAGCCGATATCGAATACTCTATTGCATCCGCAAAAAGTAGCAAAGTTACAGGTTCTGATGCTCTCCTGACCGAAGTACTGAAAGTACTGAAAGGTGAGATGTCGCGTCAGCGATTAAGCGATCTGTTTATTAGCATATACGGAAGCAGTGTAATAGCATCAGACTGGCTCAATTCAACATTTGCAACATTTCCAAAAAGGTCCATCGCAAAATTATGCAATGAACACCAAATTATTACATATTAAAATTTTCCTTACTGTAATAACGCCAGAATATACCGGAAGTGTGAAAGTGAACATCAGTAATACACAGTTTGGATTCAGAAATGGTCTAGGTACGAGAGATGCATTATTTGGTATACGTGTTCTGGCACCAAGATGCCGCGACATGAATGTAGGCGCATACATATGTTTCATCGATTACGAGATAGCGTTAGACATGTTTAAGCATTCTAATTGTCATGGGATTAGATGGACAAAATACTAGTATAATAGCACAAATTCGCTTTGACAACGAAGTGTCAGAAGAGAAGTCGACATACTGAAAGGAATGAGGCAATGCTGCATTTCATTCCATCATATATTCTGAAAATGTAATTGACGAAGCATGTAATTGAACAAAAAATGCAAGGAGTCGTGGTAAACGGTAAGGTCATTAACAATCTTAGTTATGCCGATGACACCGCATTAATCGCCAACATTCTGAATGAGTTACAAGAACTGCGAAACGAAGTAGTTACAAAAAGTGTAGCCATGGGTCTGCGAAAAACCGTCAAAGAGACCACATGGATGGTAATTGGATTTAAATGCATCGTACGGCACTCTAGTAGTCAACAATGACCTTATCTAAAAGGTTTCATCGTACAAATACCTTTGGACCATGTTAAATGAACAGTGATAATTCCCAGAAAATTCCATGTAGAATCGATTATGCTAGAAGTTCATTCACAAAAACGAAAAAGGTAATCAGATGTCGATACTTTAGTATTTCAGTACCTACGCGCTCGTTTATGACGCTGCTACGTTTTAGGTTTTCTATATTATGGTATACAAGCATGGACACTAATAGAATCGATGTGTAAAAAGCTTGAAGCATTTCAGATGTGGACTTACCAAAGAATGCTAAAACTACCATGGAGAGAGAGAAAAACAAACGTAGAAGTGCAAACACAAATGAATAAAAGATTAGAGGTAATAGCTACTTTCAAAAGATAGCAGTACTTCGAATATGTTATACGCAACGGCAGATACCAGCTACTAAAACTGATAATCCAAGAAAAAATAGGGAAGGAGAAAGTCATCATGGTAACAGACTATACGCCAATATGACGGACAAAGTACCACTTTACTATTCAGGACAGCAATAGACAAAATAAAAATAATGCAACTGACCGCCAAAGTTCTTCAAGGACAAGGCATTTAAAGAAGAAGACGAAAAACGCAACTTAAATGATGTCAATAAAGATGTACTTTATGTGTAGTAATTTTAACACGTCAAATTGCAATATGTATTATTACTACAGTACATCTTTCGTACTTGCCAACATTTCTACAAAATTAGAAAACAATTCTTTCAAAATATTCATCACTTTAATTCCCTATAATCATTGGCAAGTAAATTATTTCTTACCATAAAATTAGAAGCGCAGTATTTCAAAAATTTACATATGTTTAATAAAAACGAGTTTTAAGCTAAGTTATTAATATAGGATTTATCTATTGTATTATTTTTCGTGCGTTAGCATGAAAAAGAGAAATATATCTACCATACTTTTTACCATAACTTTTTACCATTCTACCATAACTATTTTCAACATATAATCCATTGACCTTTCCTAACAATCTCAAAGATATTCCAGCTTCTTAATTTCTTGCGACTTTATTACATTCTTGAATAAGTTACCCAGCATATAACCACACTACGTTCCTCCTAGCGAGAAACGTTGCTCAATTTGAATACGATTTTAAAAGCATCGTATTCATGATTGGGATTATTAAAATTTAAGCGTGCTTTAATTTTTTTTAAATATTACTTGAAAGCAAGTATTAAATTTTTTCAGATAGACAGATTTGGCACTACAGCTCATCATTCATATGTGAAAACCGACAACTATTTTTAAAAAGAACCGTTTAGCCATTTCGTTTCGTGCACTATTCAGTATTAATATAAGCAACTTATTAGTATGCTATTTAGCAGCATTCTTGTCTTTTCAAATCAGAGCTTAAACATTCCGATACCATAGGAGTAATTTATATTTCTTGAAATTCAAATTATCGTTTATCACAGGATCTTCAAACAAATTTGTAGGATCTCATTCGTAAATAATTCACTAACATTCACGTCCGCTTTCTATCCAGTATACAGCTGTATAAAAGATTGAAGCATGAATGAAGTTATTTTAATTTCAATATAAATGTATAACAATGTTTAGTTTTCGTAATGTAAGTTTTGAAAAAAAGAAGTTATATTATTGGTTAACTAATTTGATATAAATTAATCAACATCGTAATAATTTAGTAATGATTAATTTAATAATTTAACTTGATATAACATTAATTTTATATAAATCGCCGAATAAATATAATTCGTTTATATTTTCCGGACGTCAACAAGCAGTAAATATTTACAAAATAAAAAAGATATTAATGCACAATTCGGTTTCTTCAAGAGAATTTATGAATTTCGTACTCGCTTAGTTATATATGTATCATTTTACCAACACTTTTTAATATTTCCGTTTGCTATTTTTGAGACAGGCTTTTATTATTTTGTTTTTACGACTCCCGTGAATTTCAACGGATTTGTTTCCAACGGTCCTACCGGTCATCTTTCATGAGTTTTGATTCTACAATCTACAATTTGATTCTAGCAAAACTTTATTACTCCTAACCATCTTCTTCTAATGAATTTGGTTCTAACTTTTTATGAAAATTTCAGCAAAAGGCTCTTTCGATTCAATGATGCCCAATCTTTTGGCCACGTGGATCACACCATGCACATAGCACACAATACACAAGTGGGTTATATGCCTCCGCCAAAAGGCGAATATAAAAGGCAAACACTGTCTAATAGTCTTTTAGAGTGATTTGCACAAAATAGTCAATATCAAAGTAATTAATTATAAATCATAATCAGATAGTCAACAATCAAGGAACTAAATTAGCAGCAAAGTATTATATGACACAATCTTAATTTCAGCAGACACTTTAAATTCTTATTTAAAGCGATTTTTTAAATTTTTATTTTTCTTCTGTTTTTTCGTATCTTTTTCATAACTTCTACCTCACAGCCCGTAAAGACCATCACCGGTTTGGCAACAGCAACCTAGATCCATTAAATTATATCATCTACGCCCATCTCGACTTCATTGAATGGTATCCAATCGATCACTCATCACAGTTCTTCTTCAAGATGTGCCATACTTCATAAATTTCACATCTTACCGACTATATGCTCATCTCTTCAAAGTTAAAGTTTCGACAATTTATCCCAACCTGCATCAACATCAATACTTCTAAACATTGACGAGCCGTAAGAAATGAATCGTTTCTAACTATCCTCAGAACCGAATAACAATTAAATCAAACCGAATTGATGCAATAATCGGCTATATGCAAAATCTCAACGCGACGTTGTATGAGCGTTTCTTTCAACCAATAAAAGGCATTTTTTCACTTTTCTTTGATGGAATATAAAATAGAATGGATCGAACCTTAATGGAATGGAATAGTACCTAACAAACTTTGGAATGGATCGACCACAAGACAAGAAAATTCAAAATACTTTTCCTTCTTCAGTGCTTGTGTATTTTTCAGTGCTTGTGTATACGATAAGTTCAAAGATTACTCCAAACATATTAGACCGATTTGATTGAAATTTGGTACGTAAGTGCACGCATTGTTCCGGAGAAGTGAATTTTTCATTTATAATCTTCGGATATGTGCCATTTTTTTTAATTTAGAAATTTATTTTCACTCGTAATTTCGTTTGTAATTTCGTCTGCATTGCCCCTTATAATATTGCAGGTGTAGCAATACTGCTTTCATATTTTATCACTGCATTTTGCAGGTAAGTATCATAAATATTGTAAGAAACCCGTTAGCTTCGCAGAAAAACTAGACATCTCTATTTAGAGTGAATTTATAGATGCTGAACATCTTTTTGTAGAACTTCTATGGCGCAAATTTAAAGCTCTGATGCAGCAGGCGGCCGATAAGCAAGCGACAAAAACCTTAGCTAAACAAAGATGCATCTCCGAAAACACCCTGTCAAAAATTAGTAAAAGATGCCAATTAAAGGCAAGTGAACTCAACGATATGTGAGACTCTCAAGAACCATTCAAAGAGTGTGTCGCCGAAACAGGAACAACTATCTTAACAAGATCTGTTCAGAGATCGAAGCTCAGGCGCAAACTGCCGAAACAAGTGATCTCTTTAGGAAAATAAAACAAATAACTTGTAAACCATCACATAGAACATACTGCGGAAATCTATATAGTGATCATACTTATTTACCTGAAAATGTTCACACTGCTAGCGGCGAACACGAGCCGGCCATTTTGCGTTCTGAAAATGAGGCTACAGTTCAACGGCTGGGATTATAAAAGGCACCTGGTATAGATATGATCACTGCTGATCATGTAGAGCCGATATGACATCATGGTGCTGACATCTTTCATCGACTGTGTGCGGTAATATGGGACACTGGTGAAAGGCCGCCTGACTGGCAAACGTCATTCATCATGGCACTGTATAAGAAAGGTTTGACCAGAAACTGTACTAATTTAGCTCTGATTTCTGACATGGGCAAGGTTACGCTTTATGTGCTGCAGGCAGAGCCTACGGCATTTTCGCTCGTGGCAGACAGCGGCGGAACCGGCAGGTCTTGCTAAGAGCAGAGGCTCATACGAACAGATACTCAACCTACGACACTGATAGAAAGAGCAAGAGAATACTACACACTCATGTATATCTGCTTTATCGAATATGATTAGGCTTTCGGTAATCTAGAATGGGACACACTTTAGAACATCTTATTAGGGAAGGGTGCGCGGACTCACCTACTCTATATCCTGAAGGGTTTATATGATACGTGTCATTCGGTTGTCAGAATTGAAACAACTTATAGTGCAAATGCATCATCAGAAAGGATGTACCAAGAATGTGTCATGGCACCCTTGTCGTTTCACAACTAATGCGACTTGACTTAGAAGACTGGACCGGAGGCGTAACGATAGCAGGAAATAAAATCTCGAATTTGCGCTTCGCAGGTGACATTGCACTTATAGAAGCTAACCAGGATGAACTCCAGGAGCTGATGAACAGACCGGAGCGAATAAGCGGTGAATACGGTTTACACATAAACGCTGAAAAAACCCAAGATAATGATAGTTGACAGGGAAGCTCACAATCAGCAAAGTACTAAGAAGATTGGGAGCTATGAAATGGTGAGCCAATTTATATATCTGTGCGCCATTGTAAATAATGAGAGCAATTGCAAGCCGGAAATACGAAGACGGATCCAATTGAGTCGTAATATTCTGTCACATCTCATTACTGTCTGGGAAGATAAACCAATAACTAAGAAAACAATAATCAGTTGGTTTTACACTCTAGTATTGCGATGATGTATGCATCGGAAACTTGGACGCTGCGTGCAAGAGATCGGCACCGCATGGAAATGGTTGATACGTGGTGCTGGTGACACATGCTGCGCATTCCGTGGACGACAAGCAGGACAATCGCCTCAATTCTAGCCGAAATGCAGCCGAAGCAGCGACTCTACGCGCAAATCAACGGGAAGATCTTGTCATATGGAACATATGGAACGGTTGATCGTTCAGGAGAAGCCAAATGGAAGGCGTCGTCGTGGTAGGTCCCCTACACATTAGACTGACTTGGTCGAAAAGCTGCTTGACAAAAACTTAGAGCACGCTACAAGGCTCGCCAAACATCGAAATAAATGGAGAAAGACGATGAGGACTGCCCTACAAACAGTAACATAGAATGAGCCACCACTCATCTGTCATGATGCTAGCACTAAGAAGCGAATCATCAAAATTGATCTAATTATTGTTATTATGCCTATATTAAAACTTCAATGCAAAATTGATTTGAATGTTGGGTAAATATGCAAACGTCGAAACTATTTTGCTGGTTCATTTTAAAAAGTTATTTACAATACTATTATGCACGTCTATTAAGCTGAATTAATTAAAGATTTGCGCGAATTTCTTTTAAGATAGAAAGCATGTTGGATTATAAGGATGAACTCAATTTGAGTATTTCATTTGCGATAAAAGTGAATTGCATCAAGTACACACGATGATATGAAAGTTAGATTAAAAGACGCGTTCTAGAGATTTAATTAGGATTCTAAATGTTTAAATGTTAAACAGAGATTTAAACGTTAAACCACTAGAGTTGATCCTTTTACGAAGGGAACGATGCTGTATGGACGTTTTAGGTGAATAATATGATACAAGTAAAAGTGATAACAATGAGAAACAAAGATTAATAAATAAAGTGTCAAATTAGTCGTCCGTATAGGGATAAATAAATTGCAAATTTTCAAAAGTGCAATGAATATTGTGACGGCATATTCAAACTCAGATATTGAAATATTCAGACTCGAAAGTTAAAAAAGTTATACTTGAAATTCAAATACTTCTTGAAACATTAATACTTGAACAAATAACAGCAGTCTCTCATTACATAACAGCAAATAACACATACGAGCAAATAACAGCAGAATTCTAATTTAATCTAGTTAAGTAAAAATCGATCAAGACATCGATCCCATAAACATCATATCTATTGGTCCCAATACTGGATAATTTTTTTCATTTACAGTGAAACCTCGATATAACGGACCTGGATAAAACGGACCGCATGGAAGCGGTCGTAAACTGCACACGAGAAATCACCAGAGTTGCTGTGCCCCACTGCTGTGTAAAATGTATGTGAAGGTTTATGCCTTATAACCTACATGCACAACAATTCATTTTCTTCACTCAAAGTGGATGAATGCATTTGAGTGATTCAATCTGTTTAAATTTTAAATTGTCGTAACTGTATTGTATATAACATTGTATGTAATAAATTGTATGAAACAATAAATTGTCGTAACTGTATTTTCACAATATGGACAAACAGAAATAAATTAATTTAACATTAAATCAAAAACTGGAAGTGATAAAACAGTTGCGGGTCTGGAGTATTTGTGAACATATATGTGAACAATATGCCGAAGCAAACTATATCGGACATTAAAAAGTAAATACAAAATAAAAAAATGTATGTTAATATGTGATGTAAGTGCGAATAAAAAATTCCTGAAAACAAATGAAATTGGCACGTGAAACTTCACTGGAAGAAGCTTTATTGAAGTGGTATATACAACAGCGTTGTTGCGAGGTGCCAGTTAGGACAGTTGAACTAAAATCTGCTGCAATAAAGTTAGCAAAGTACATGGTTATAAATTCATTTAAAGCTAGTGATGGATGGCTCTGGCGGCGATATTGCAAAAGGTATTGCATACTTAATAAAAGAATTTTTAGCGGTGCTGCAACTACATCTAAAGTAGTGATTGAACCTTTTTGGCAAGAATTAGTTGAACAAATGAATGGAGAAATGTTATTAGAGTCCCATATATATAATGCTGATGAAAGAGGTTTGTTTTGGCCTACTTTACCTCGAATAGTAGCACACAAGCATTCGAAAATGAAAATCATTTTGGAAGATAAACGAGCAAAGAGAGAGTCTCGGCACATGTTTGTACCAATTCCTATGGCTCATATAAACTGACCGCTGTTATTGTTATCAAGACTCAAAACCAAGGGTTTTAAGAAACATAAGGAATCGTCTCCCTGTATCATATTACTATTCGAAAAAAGCATGGTTCATTTCTAATATTTTCGAAGACTGCCTTCTTTTAAACACTGTAGGGTCTAACAGTCAGACAGTTTCAAGAGGAAAAGCTTGCAATACCATCAGAAGACGTAAAGCGTTTGTTACTGTTAGACAACGCACCCACACATTTTTCGGAAAACATTCTACACACTGAAAATGGCAGTTTAATTGCATCTTTTTCCAAAAGACACCACATCTTATTTTTCAAGGAATGGATCAGGGCATCATTTTCGGCACAAAAATAATATATAAGAAAAAGTGGTTACATAAAATGGTGGTGGTATTGGAAGCCGAAGAAGATGAAGAAGACAGAAGAGGCAAATGTACTTTAGAAAATTTGGGAAGTTATAATTTAAAATCAACGAATTTTAATTCCGCAACTGCTTGGAAAAGGTAACTACCCAAACTGTAGAATGTGGCTGGAAGAATTTGTTTGATGACCAAGATACAGAAATTGATTTAAAGGGAGTTGAAGTCTCTGATTTCTATAGGATTATACAAACTAATGTTGGACAAGAAGTAGCCGAGGAAAATATGTTTGAATAGTTGAAAACAGATGAAGGTGATCCTGGATATCACATTATCACCGAAAGTGAAATAGCAGGTGAAGTGTTCATCACAGAAAGTGAAAATGAAAGCAAATATAGCGAAGAGGAGGAATCAATACTCCCAAAAATAAAATTATCAATGGTCAGATCGCAACTTGACGATGTAATATCATTTACCGATGATTCGGCGGATAGCAAATTTCAATTATATTACACCCACTTTGAAACAATAAATCTTAAAAATCCAAACAAAAATTTATACATTTTTCAAACCAGTGTCACTGAAACCAGGAATATCAAAAACAAACATTGACGACACTCCTCAACGGGCGTATAATGACATATGATCTGAAGACGAATAAATTGCAATTGTAAAGTGTAATTAGAATATAAATTTTCGTTTATAATATAGTTCCATTTGATAGTTAATAAATACTTTATTTAGAAAATTTATATTTGTATAACGGAAATTCGGCTATATCGGACATCCTCTCGCCTGCATTGTTCCGTTATATCGAGAATCCACTGTATTATATATTTTAACATTATTCATTCTATACGTATATTGTTGCTATAAAAAGATATCAAAATCTATAGACCAAGAAAGTACAGATAAGTTGTACGAAAAAAATGTTTGGACTAGATAGGAATACGCCTAATGGTATTGTTCTGCAGGAAGTAGGGAAATATAAAATATGGACCAGCGGTGAGAAACGGAAGATGAATTTTGAACGGACACTTCCTGAGTAATGAAAGGTACAGATTATGTAAATGATAATGTAATTTAAGTGTAAGTGTACATGGATGGAATGATGAAAGAAAGAAGAAATGAATGTGTGAATGAATGGATTAAGAGCAGAAAGATTGTGAATGAAAGGGTTGGATGGTCTACTAGTAGGTGGTTG
>WYDF02257185.1:0-19753 GCA_009867245.2 Adranes taylori
AAAAATCCCACAGTTGTTGGATGCACCGGGCATCCTTCCTCTTTTGAAGATTCTCCACTTCCTACGTAAAAAAAATGCCGTAACTACTTTTATAGTTTGAATTTATTGCAATTACTTAAATTTCCAATACTTACGTTATTATCTTATTTGATATTTTAAAATACAAGCTGTTCCTTTTGTTATGGCTGAATAACTGAAGCTAACGCGATTTAGATCTTTGTTCGACTTATTTACCTTATTAACTGACTGAAATCTCTGATAATAACGTGCATTTTGCTGTCATCTATTGCTCACCAGAATACCCCGTTATAAACCTAATCAATAATTCGTTCCATATCTGCTTATAACACGGTGCCCCGTACGCTCTGCTATCTATCGAATCTCTACCCAATCAGCGTCGACTCCCTGCTACCTTAATTTTATGTGAGTTGGCATGTTTATTGAACTGTTTGTTGTCAGCGGAAAAAATGCGTTTTTTCCCACCAAAATTCTAGATTCAAAATTCCCATCGAACTTCTAGATTCTACTGACATGTAAGTGTAAAGTTCTTACTGTTTTAAATTATGTTTCCTAGTATGAATTGATGTTTAATTGATACTCAAAGTGTTAAACAACTTTTGCAATTTGGCAACTAGCAATCAAAATGCTTGAATCACTAAACATTTCAAAGAATCTAGCCATCCTGATTAAATTAGATGACTCTTGAATATTGATTTTATAAAAAGTATATAATTTTTATAAAAGTATATTTTCTCACTGAATATGTTTGCACTGAAAAAAAGAGAAATTGTAGAAGGAAGCACCGTACTATGCATTTTATAAAGAATTAAAGATGAAATAATTTTACTTCAAAACAGAATTTAGCTCGTATTTAAAATTCTAACAATGCTCAAAAATATCTAACAATTCTACATTTACTTTAGATCCAAAATCCTATTCAATTCATAATTCTATATGATTATATAATACTTGTTTATTTGTTAAAAAACAATCGGATTATAGTATTATACAAAAACATTCGAATGAATCAAGTTCATCGAAAATACATCATTAATGTGAATACGATGAGATGAGATGAGATGACATATCCTGGGAGCAGATGCAGCTGTATAAAAGTAGTATACACTATAAAACCAGGAAGAAGGAATCATCATCTACTTTTCAAACGCTACTACAACAACAATGCGAGACAATAACATCAACATTGTGCCGAGCGAAGAAGATCGAGAAGAAATGTTATACACAATTGTGTGTAGATCGGATGATGACGGCTGGACTGGCTTTCTTTAAAAGACAATGTTATTATAAAAGCTTCCAACAAAATACGTACCGACCGGTTTTTTGTTACACATTGGGAGATGATGTACAAGAATAAATATTTTTCTAATTTTTAACTTCTAAGGTATAGTTATTATTCTAAGATTTAATACATGTGGTGGGGTCTATTAAAAAAAAATGTTATATATTAAAATTTATTTTGACTACAATTAGTGCTTTCGGAACTTAAAAAATGTCATAGGCATCTTCGTATAGACTAATATACTTGTTGGGCAGGTTGCGTAAATTTTCTGAAACAATTATGTCAGTTAACAGGCTGAAAAAAGTAATAGGCTCAGATAGGGAACTTTTATCCTCGGCAATTTGTCTTCTATCGGGAATGGAGCATAATAGATGCGTTAACCGTAGACAGTCAGACCCTTGAACTGTAGCCAATTTTGTAAACGCCTATGTAACACCTTAACATTAAAATTGATTTTAATTCTTTACTCAGCCAAATAATCCTGGAAGCGCTTATAAAGAGAAAACTACATACGTACTTAATGGGAATCATAGGAAGTTATTGTAAAACTTCTAAATCAATTTGGATGTGGAAAGTTCTCGTCTAGGAGTGAGCACCAAATGCTCACTCCTAGACCTTTTACTCTAACATATGTTCTGCGATGGCCAATTGAAAATGTCAGATTCTGTCTACCGGTATATATCGGTATTGAATATATCGCTATCATCAATTGAAGATATCGCTTTCTGCAGATGTTTTATGAGTGACAGCTTGTCATAGAGATATTTCTAAAATATTAGCAGAATTCATGTAGCAATCTGCTAAAATTACACATATTGGAAGCTCAGAAAAAGTTAAGCATAATCTTATGTATCACTAAGTAGTAGATGGTGAATCAGTCAAATATATGGCAGTAACACTAGAAGTGAATGTCAACTGGATTCGCTATGTACCAACAGTCATAAAAATGAAGAAGGCCACATAGCCGGTATAATTGGCTTTATGTCCTATAAGAAACCACGTTTATCTTATCGACAACAAAACAATGCAGGGCTATGAGCATTTTGCTTAGGAATTATCGTAAATTAACTTTATTTAGGACAGAAACAATCATCAAAATATAAAATTATCCTGATATCGTAAAGTATCTAGTGCACAAGCCCGTCGAAATTCTTATAATTCAAATTCTAATACATAGAATATAAATAAAAATTTTAGGAGTGACATGCATTGTATTTTAATTAGATGCGTTATATGTATTTAACCTGTAATCTAACCCACATTTATTTACAACAAAATTACTCTTCCTCGTTGTCACGGGAGTCCATTGTCTCCTCAATCAATATTCACGTTTGAACTTACACATCTCTAATGATTGACATTGACACAAACATCATGGATATAGAGTATTGTGATGATGTTTATCTTGGATGATTGAAGTATAAGGAAGCTATTGTCTGATATGCCATTGCAATTCAGGATTCATCGTTTTGAAGGACCTATTGTTTTCGATTGTTATGGTTTTCTTGTCGTGAATATAAATACATCTTATAAAAGTGTATAATTATGTTAGGTTTATTTACTGATATTTATAGAGCGAAGACCACCCAATGAAAAAACTCCGAAAATTTAAAATTAACTGTTTAGAAGATTTTTCAAAATTTGGGTATAATATGGCCTTGATTAAATAAATTCTTAATAGAATTGCCTTTTATTCCAATACATTCTTTTTCATTGTATTTATTATCTTTTAACTTATTGTGAGCTCTTGAATCTATTAGCTATAAATTTGACCATCTCTCAAGGAGCTATTTTCTTTATTATTACTTTAAATGTTCAGAAAAATTGTAGGGTTTTAAAATATTCTATATTTTAATGAAGCTTGTAAGTAGTATTTACCTTTACGCGTAAGACGAATTTTTAAGTAAGTAGGTGTTAATTTCGAAAATTGTGATGAAAAGAGAATTGTAAGAATTAGTTGTAAAAATTGAGGCAACGTGGACACGTGTATCTAGCATGGGCGATAGCTGATGTCAACACCTTTTCTTATTCCAAATATACGCCTAAGGTATCATTGCATCGAACTACGAATCCGATAATCAACCGTTACGCTATGAATGCCTATACAAATTATTTTTTAATTCTCTATTTAAACGTTGATTATATGTAAGTTTGCATATATTAAGATGTTACATTTTGAATTATTCGCTGTATACACATTTGGTACTATGTATTGTATCAGTTATATGTTTTGCATTTGGACCAATTAACACCTTTACAAATTGAAATGAACCATTAATGTATTTAGCAATGAAGCAAGAGACTTTAACAGTCAAAGTTCACCTCGTATAATACTGGCATTGGGAGGTTTTCTGAGAAGCATCGAACCATCCTAAAGATGGCCAAAGTTGTTTCTACAGTGATCTTAATAGAAAAGGGGTCTTTAACAATCAATGCTCAACACCTTAACACATGTGGTTCATCTCCAGTATTGGAGTACGTACTAGCACGATATTTCAATGAAGATTGTAAGTAGTATTTACCTTTACGCGTAAGACGAATTTTTAAGTAAGAAGGTGTTAATTTCGAAAATTGTGATGAAATGAGAATTATAAGAATTAGTTGTAAAAATTAAGGCAATGTGGACATGTGTTTCTAGCATAGGTTATAGGTCTTATCAACACCTTTTCTTCTTCCAAATATAGGCGTAGGGTCTCATTGCATCGAAGTACGAATCCAATACTCAACCGTTACGCTATGAATGCATATAAAAATTATTTTTAACGTTCTCTATTTAAACGTTGATTGTATATAAGTTTGCATATATTAAGATGTTATATTTTGAATTATTCGTTGTATAAAATATGGTATAATATGGTATAAATTTTATACCATAAAATATGGTATAAAATATGGTATAATGTATTGTATCAGCTATGTGTTATGCTTTTGGACTAACTAACACCTCGTATAATATTTGCATTCGGATTTTTTTCTGAGAAGCATCGGAGTATCCTAAAGATTGTCAAAGTTGTTTCTACAGTGATCTTGAAAGAAAATGGGACTTTAACAATCAAAGCTCAAAACCTTAACACATGTGGTTCATCTCCAGTATTAGAGTACGTACTAATACGATATTTCAATGAAGATTGAAAGTAGTATTTACCTTTATGCGGTAAGAGGAATTTTTAAATTAGTAGGTGTTAATTTCGAAAATTGTAATGAAAAGAGAATTATAAGAATTAGTTGTAAAAATTTAAATTGCCAAAATGTACAAACGTATACGAGATTAACCCGTTCAGGACGGCCCCTGATTTGTAAAAACGTACGCGCTGACCGAGCTCAGGAAGATGCAAGCTAGTAGTAATACAACGATAACATGATTGTTCATATTTTCAATTAATTGCGCGTGATTGTTTATATTTTAAATAATCTTTTCAGTTTTCATTGCATTGTTTACTTTGCGATTACATGAAAATAGAAGTTAATTGTATTTTGTTGTAAAAGCTGTTGAAAATATTGAATGATAATAAATGAAGAATTTGAAAAAAAACACCAACAAAAGCCTGCTTACGCTCCGATAAACATCATAATACCTGTGTTGATATTTTTACAGCTTAGGGGCAGCTAACCAAGTATTTTAATTTCAAATATGGACGAATGAAATTCGAATAATTTTACAGATATTCCAATAATGAATAGTTCAAAACCGGAAAATAAATATAAAATGGCCCTTCTAACTTTGATATAGATTATTACAAATTATCAGTAACCAATCAGAATATTTTGGTACTGCTGACTAATAATTTTATGCATATCTTGCAAAATGAATACCCGGCAAAAGTAATTAGTACCTACCTCTTTAACCCAAGAAGGTGTCTTATAATTAATATTTATTGATCATTGCTCGCGCATGCGAACTAAGAATTTCGACATCATTCGGAAATACTCGCTCCGTGCAATTTATTCTTTGCCCTCGGAAAGAAATCCTCTTATCTAGCGTGATAATACATAATGCACAAATGCATTCATTTCTTTGTTTTTATCTATCATTTTTAATTATTACTAAGTAAACATCATTTTCCTAAATAATAAGTTTCTGTATTTTACATCAAATTATATTTTATAATGTGTAACAGTTTACTAAGTTCTCTACGAACTCAAAATTGAGGAGCACCTATCCTCAAAAAAAGTAGGGGCTTACACAATGTTGTGTAATTTTTCCGTCGATGCAACATTTGTATCTATTTGGATTTAACACCTGTATAAGAATACATTTTAGGGCTGATGGTTGGTTTATAAATGCATAATCTGTAAACCGTCACATTGATTATATTTTTTCCCAAGATCTTTATTTTTATTAAAAAAAATTCTATTTGTATAACAAAAATTTATATAGCTCTTATAAATGATATCACATTAGAATGACGAATTAATGTTGATTATCGTTTTCACAAATGTACTTATGACAGTCAAACACGCGAAATTTAAAATATAACAACTGGATGGCGATAAAAGTACGTGTAGTAATTAATGCTCTCATATAATTTTGATTACAATGCTTCTATCGAGAATGATACTGGTAATACAGTGATACAATTATGATAATTTAAGTTACGTATACGAAACACTGATTAGTTCTTCAAGATCTTTTATTCCACACTCAATAGGTGATATCCCAAAAACATGGTTTTTGAAGATAAAATCGTTGGTCACATATTGTTTGTTTAATATTCCGAACACAAAGAAGTCGTTAGGTGATAAATCACCTAAACATGGGCAATAAGACATTGTTCTTTGAATAGTCAATTGCCAGACGTCCCATATGTAAGTTAGCATTATATGATATTTATTGTTGTTTTTTTATTGATGACATCTGACAAAACAATTGTGTACCATTCAGAGCGTTCTTCGATTCTTTGAAGAAATCGTTACATGTAGCGGCCTACCAACGTCTGGTGGTACCCGATGTGGAGTTTAAAGTTGTTTACCAAAATATGAAATGAAATTTAATAAGAAAGCAATTTTTTATTCAATAAATTCAGAGAAATGAAGTTAAGAAAATCTTAATGATAAAGTGAGATCAGGATCACAGCAGAAAAGTTAATATAAACCACAAACTCTACGAATTTTAAGGAAGTTATCTTTTAGAACTTTGGCGGCTTTTAAAAATCCTCTTAGGCCTGGAATTTCTAAAAGTATACCATCTGCTGAAAGCTCATCGTAATTTTCAGCCAAACATTGAACAAACTTGTGAAGTTCAGTTTCGGAGGTTTCGATCAGATTACTGTTCTCTAAGACTGCAAACTTGTTCTGATATACATTTCATGCCTTTGCCATTTGTATTATTTTCTTGTTGAAGCCTGATCACGCACTCTAAAATTGACTTTTTCTGTTCTTGGTCCAAAGTCAGCGACTTGTCTGCAGCCTTCTTTCCGGGCATAATTTTCTTCCTCATAACAGTTCTTCTTTTTACACACCCATCTCTTCGCATGTGCCTTTTGCAAACTGCAGTACTTCCTTAACAAGCTCATTTCTTTGTCGTTTAAAAAGACCTTTAGGCGTCGTTCATACTAAGGCGATATAATATAAGCGATATACAATACGCGACACGGACACACAGATACTTAAAACCTAAAGGCGATAAAAAAGGTTCTCAGTCGCGCGATTGCACAACATATCGCAAGTCACACATCTCTCGAAGTACCAATTGTCGGTCTCTTCAGCGATTAGTATAGTACGACATGTCAAGCTGTGAACATGACGGGAAGAAGAGAAGACAATTATGTCATTCCTTTCATTAATTTAGTTTCAGTGCTCATCAGTGTATCTGGAACTATTCCATTGCCGCATACAGTAAAACAAATGTGACGAGTGCCGCATGGAGGGAAATTGCATCAGAAATAATGGACACAGGTAAAAGCATTGTTTATTTATTTATGTAAGACAAGTAAGTAATCAAATTGTTATATTATTAACTCATAATGTAAATATTTCTAAACTCTGACCCACGAAATAATTAATTCAATTATAATTCAGAAATTAATTATAATTCAATTTGACAGAATTAACATTTACAAAAATGTAGCTTCAATTTAAATTTTCATTAACGTGATAAAATTAAGAATTTAACATTATTTTAAGTTAACAAATGCTGTTCTATAATGAAGTACACACTAGTTTTATTTAAAAAAATTTTTATTTAAGTTTCAAGTACAGGTATATAAAGAATTTGTTGTACTAAATGACTGGGTCTTGTAAACCGACACATCTCCATTGTGTAGGGATTACACCAGTTGGTTTCAGAAAGTATTCATTTAGTTTATTTCGTAAGCAGTTTGCTGCGTTCAAATTGTTGTTTTCACTGAACGTACTGTTATCTGAGAATGCTGGTACCACAGAACACTTATTAAATTATAGTGGAACATAAAGTTGTCCTTTTCCTCTCGTATAAAATTATGAAGCATGCAGTCTTAATAGTCTGCACAGCATTACTTCTGTTGGTATAAATTGGTCGGTCAAATAGACGAAATTTTGACATTAGCACTCCAAAACTGCATTCCACTCTTTTTATGCCTCTTGAAAGTCGAAAATTGAATATTCTTCTGGCATCATTTAATACTCTTTTCAGAAAGGGCCGCATTATATTATGCTGGAGAGGGAATGCTTCATCTACCACAACGTAAAACGGAAAAGGATTGTCATTTGGATTGCCACGGTGTTGCGAAACACAGCACCGTCACTATTCCGTCCATAGTCTTCAACATCTATTGCGGTGAACATTTCATCTGCGTCAGACAAAGCCATTAGAACTATTGAAAAGAACCCTTTATAATTATAATCTGTGGACCCTGTATGAGGGGAACACTGAATGCGGAAATGTTTTCAGTCAAGAGAACCAATACAGTTAGATAAATTCCATAACTCAAAATAGCTTTTTGATATTTGCTTCCAACTTTCCTCCGTTGGTTGTGGCATATATACCGGGGGTAAGTGGGACCATATAGAAGCACAAGTCGAATGAACTATGTAACTGATAGTTGATTTACCTCTGTAAAATTGCAAGGAAAGATCTTGAAAACTGCTTCTAGTAACTAGATACTTGAAACAGTTATAACAATTTTGTGTTTGTGTTGTCAACAATTTTAACCCTACCATACAAAGAAAATATGAACTATAAAAAATAATAGATTAAATAAATTGAGGGGTTTAAATCGTAAATAGTTGTGTAATACATGTGTTTTCATTTAAATAAACAACATTTTTTACAAAACCCTATTGATGTCTACTTATTTTTATTGTATTTCAGAACTGTCGAGAGCGATGGAAGAAAAACAGAACAGCATATGTGTGATCGCTGAACCCAGCAAAGTATGGGGCTAGCCAGAATTCAAAGGAAAGTTATTATTTGACTGAGCATTTAGCTTTTATGCAACCATTTTTGAAAGGAGATACGTCCGGCAATCTTCACGTTGAAGAGGAGTCGTAAACTAATCAAAATGATGGAAGTGAGACATTTGTTGAAGAGGAAATGCCTGATGAAGCTTCTTCCGTGCAATTTATCTAAGAACCCACTCGTAAAAGTTAAACACATTGATAACGAAAGGGAAAAGACCAAGTCCACGATGCTTTTATAGAATGATGAAAAAATCTGTTAACAAAAGTGACCAAGATGCTGAACAGCATTTCCTTCTTTCTCATTTACCTCATCTTAAAAACCTTAGCTTGCATCGTAAGAGGACTTTCAAAATAGAAACAATGTCTCTCTTACATAACTTGTTAGAGGAGGACGAACGAGAGAATGTGGAATACAGTGTTTCAGTTGCCTCCAGCCCTTCTGCATGGAGCTCGTCATCCCCTCATGACACCTTACAAACTCAGGCTCACATGAGCAATATTACAACGACTTCGACATTCAATTCGATTACCCCACTGCCGCAAGAAAGTGGAACTGATTGCCACAATTTGTAAAAAATGATAAAAATAAAACTGCTTAATTTTATTAATACTGCTGTTTATATTCATATCTACTTACCGTATAATAATCAGTTTTTCATCTGGGGAAATAGCCTTCCTGAAGTGTGTATCTTCTTTTCAAGTGTTCGTGACACTAGGCTTTTAAGAGAATGAAAGTTTTCACGATTCATTCGATAAAACTCCCTGAATTTTGATTCATGTTTAGACAGCTCTTGATAAACAACAGCCGAGCTGTGGTGCACGTTGATAACATTGTAGGGATGTACCCAGTATTTTCTTTTTCTTCTCAACGTACCCCTGAACCAATAAGCCACTACAACGTCTTCCTCACTTCAGCTCATATTTGTAACTGAAGTAGTGAGAATTGTGTTCCCACCAAATTTTTATCGCCCAGGTCGCACCGAATTTTCGTCCACTGTCATGAACCTGTCTAGTAATATATCGTCGGAAAATATTCCTTACTATAGTGTATATCCCTTATCTATATCGCCTCAGTATGAACGACGCCTTAGACTTATCAACTTGATAACAATCTGCTTGAAGCTCATTCCAAGATTCTGCAAATACTTTTGAATGTGGTTAACATTATTCCATAAAGACGCATCTTCGTAAAGATGCTAAAACCAGGCTTAATAGCTTTGTAGTAAGGACTCCATATTATTTCTGAAGGTCGCCTACTCATTCCATTGTCTGAAATATTTAGCTTCTGTTATATAATTATCCAAGGATGAGACAATGAGTCACCAGAACCGGTTGTTTGTTTACTTATGAACCTGCATAGTTCAAAAGAAACGTGACAGAACACCCCCTCTCCTCACGCACCATACTATAATAATTATTGCACTTAGCAATTGTTAAATCCTGTGTAATTTATTTTACATGTTATTTGAAGTAGCAAAAAGGCAACTTAATACAAACTCTGTAATTTTTTGTCACCCCCCTGTACTCGATGCTGGCTGCACTCACCGCACGCGTCGTCCTACGCCACTGGTTACATGTCCAATACAACATACGAAGCAACAAGAGTAATCATTTCCCTTTAAGATCTTCATGAATATTTGAGTACTAGGCGATAAATAAAAGAATAAAATAAAATTAATCATATTTATTCTACAATATAATGTTTACAATAAACTAATAGGTATAATATAAAAATTAAATATAGAAATAAAGAGATGAATAGATATTTAAAAAAAAATTATTTTTAAACTTTTTCTTTCTCGGATAAAACAAACAGGGAATATTGTAATGTCCCCAAGCTAATGTGCAAATACTGTCATCGCAAATATATCGTTTGTCATCATACGGAGATAGACATTTATATTGTCTAGAACATTCACTTCCTGTTGATTCAAAAGCATTTCAATGGAATATTTAATAAATATAGTGGGGCAAAAAAATATAAAAGTCTTATACAATAATTGTCAACGGTAATTTCTTTCGTTTTTGTGATCGAAATAAAATTAAAGTTATTTGTAACAAAATGAATTTAGTGCATTTCATCAGATATATAGGTATGTTTTTATTTGTATTTAATGTACAAATATGACACTCCACTTAGATACATTATGAATTGAATGTGTGCGTATGAACGATATTTTTTCTATTGCTTGTGCACCGAAATGCATTGCTTACGTCCCGTTATCTATTTGAAAACATAATATACTTATTTCAAATTAAAAACAGTATCTGTTGCAAAGTTTGCAATGCTTTTCACGGTCGACGTGCGACCGTACAACTATTTCGTAAGTCCGTACGGCCGTGCCACGGACATATATGAGAGCTTCGTACAAGGAATGTTATTGTGTGGACGCAACCTTTTACTGGAAACATGTTTTATTGCAACATTTTAAACATTTGCGACAATGCTGACCAAATTATTGATAAAATGGGTATGAAATAATTTCATTTGGAGTAGGGAGATAGACATAAAACTCGGATATATATCTTTTCAGGTTTCTTAAACTACATGAGTAATACATTTTCAATAGCCACGTATTTATTGTACACATGTATTCTAAATGTTCAGTATTAGTGGAAGGTTTCGGATCATAAAACAGCGAAATGCATCCACTAAACAGCAGTATATTTAGTGGATTCATTGTTTGACATTTATTCTATTAGAAACTTTCTGCTAGAGTCGTCTTCATTTTCAAAGTAACATTTTAATTAAGCGATACGTACATAGGCGAATTATTATAGTTCCGTTTCGGAAAGATCGAACGTGTTGGTGTCTTTATATTAGAAGTTTACGGTACATTAAGAAGTATCTTTTCATTAGCTTCGTCTACTCCTGCAGATGATATTACTCCTCCTTTAGCTGTAACAATGGTTTATTTGGTTTATTTGGTGCTTGCAGAAAATGCACTATTAGTAGCAACATCATCGCCCGTGGAGGTGTTGCTTGCAGCAACATTATTCGAGTCTCTCACAATTGATTAATGTTTATGAAATAGTGCTTAAACAATATTTATATATTATGCTACATCAATATGTGTCCTTAAAGTATCTTTGTCGTCTACTGCTGCAGGAGATACTACTTCTCCTTCAGTGCTGCTTGGAGCAGTGTCGCTTGGAGCTGTATTCGGTTCACGTTGGAGCAACCAAACTGTTAATTGTTACTTAACATTCCAATTCGTACGAATATACTAAACATTAGTCAGCAGTTTCGAAATTTTTACAGTTCCTCGGTCAAATTTTTGAGCGTTTTCTTACAATTGGCCAAATTATGTACAATTCATCGCGAACAAATAGTTTCACGTCTAATTATTTGTATTACACTTCCTGTCTTGAACTCATTTAAAAATATTCATAATTACACCAGTAAAGCCTTTCGCGTAAGCCCTTTGTTCTTGTATTCCCATAATGCACACTTTCTTCTATAAACTTGTAATAAATTCTAAAACAAAAATACATTAATTTAGATTGAATAGAAACAAAAGTAGTAAATATAAAACATACGAATGGTATTTCTCAAAATACGCTTAAGTATATCTCTATACTCAAATTGTAAACAGGGAAAATTTAGAGGAGTAACCACACCCTCATACAATCCCACGTAGCAAGTTTGTCCGTTTTGACAGCTGTTGCGTGTCACCAGAAAGTTAGAGTCTACGTTTACTGTAGAATAGTTAGACCTCCCTTCGACCTGTCTTGAAATGTTTGGCATACCAAATTGACGTTGACATTTCAATTTGCTGACACAGATAAGTGGTTTACTCGTGTATTATAGAACGATATGGCTTTATTTTGAGCATATATATTTGCGTGTCTGAAATGACATTTTAAGCATGAAATCGGATGAAATTTGAATAAGATTTAAAATTATAAATAGAACTTATGACAGAACTTATATTAGATTTTGAATATTGAATTATAACACTAAACATATACCTATCCTAACCTAATATATTTTTTGGAATTTAGAAATGCATCTACGTAGGCCCAGGTTAATTTATTTAGCATTTATAGAGTTTTTGCTTATCAACCCATGCTTCTCTCGGCTTCCTCTTTCTTATGCATTACTATACGAACGAACGTTGCTACTGAGCACATTCATCTATTCCGTTCAGTCACTGAGAGTGTTTTTCCTACAGTGCTAATAAGGTCTACCCTGACCTCTTCCCACGCCGGACATATAAAGAGCGTAGTTCTGAAGCGTCTAAATTTGCGTAGCATGATTTCGGAGCTTACATATTCGGCACAAGTAAGCTGCGAAGCAGCCTTGCTTCATTAAAACTTGATTCAACCAGTAGCCTTCGCACTCATATTTTCGATCGTATCATGGCTGTATTTGTGTGATCAATTTCCTTGTCCAGACATCACTTTCTACCTAGTCCCATTCATCTTGTCATCTTGTTAATATTTGATCCCTTAGCACATTTTTGGAAATCCCTTAGCACCTTTGTTTCCCTATGTATGCTTTGCTACGTTCTGCTGCCAGCATATACAGCGGTGGGCTACTTGCAAGAACTTCAAGTGCTTGTGTGGATGCCGTTCTGTAAGAAGTGGTAATTGATCTAAACCCAATCCTTTGAGCTTGATTCAATATTTTACAGATATTCTTTTCTCCGTTTCATTTTACCAAATTGGCGCATTTTATTGAATTGCTCGATTATTTTTAATGTGCCTTTATTAGTATTATTGGTTGTTTCTTAGTGATTGAAAGTAAAGTAGATAAAGAATTAAAAATGATAAACAGGTAATCGTACATCGTTCAAGCAGAGAAATTTTCTATTGTAGTTGAATTTATTTTAATTTTAAATAAAATGAAATAAGCGACTTCTTGATGGCGCTTCCTTAGAACAAATCACATTCCGGAGTACTCGCCCTATAGGAATAAGTTTGATCATTTGGTGGTGGCTTAAGCTAGCGGAAGCCTGTGCATTTGCTCATTCCGCAACAGCCAGTCTAAGACCCAAAATGCGTCTGAGGTACGCTAGGTTGAGTGACTCATTTTTTGCGAAATTTGCTGAGCAGAAGCAGTTTGTGGTGGACAACTGAGCCGTGGCAGCTCTCAGAGTACCCTGCGTCGTTTAGACTTGGCCTGAAGGAAACGTCCGCTAGAAAATTTTAGGTAGGATAGATCAATAGCAATAGTTCATCCTGTTGGTTGAGATTTCTAAGGATCAAAGTTGCATTGCTTTTGTGACCAAAACGTCAGTGGTGGTATTTTCTAAACGGTGGTGGTATTAACTTTACATGACCAAAAGCTTAGGGAAGCATTGCATTGAAAACCCGTCTGCTAAAATGCGAAAACATCCAATTGGATTACTTGAAAGCAAAAAGGCTGAATGCTTAACGACTTATTAAAAATTGGATGGTGGAAATATTCGTTAAATATTCCAGTTAAAACAATTCGAGTTCAAAAAAACTATATGCAAACTTACATACAATCAACGTTGAAATGGACAATTTTAAGGATTAGTTGTATAGGCATTCATAGCGTAACGGTTGAGTATCGGATTCGTGCCTAAATTCTTACAACTAATTCTTATAATATTCTTTTCATCATAATTTTCGAAATTAACACGTACTCACTTTATAATATTAATTTATATTAATATTATAATATATTTGTTTGAATAATTGAATTACATTTGATTAGTCAATTTATATATTACATTAGAGGATTACTCATTCAACTGATGAATTATTAGAGAATTGCTTATTGCAATCGTTAATTAATTGAAATAATGACAACTTGGTATCAGTTGAAACAAACGACGATCTGCAAGTCGTAGCCCGAACGAGACTCGGGCTCGTCACAGTACGAGATAGTGACTAAAAAGGAATCTAAATACTGTCAATATATGGATGTTTTCCATGTTGATTGGAATGACTGATTCAAAGATATAATAAAGCTGAATATACCAAATTAGTTTCTAGATTTTTTCTCACATGTAAACACAACATGATCATTAAATTTAGAGATGGAACACATTGAACTCAAAATAAATGAAATGACTAAGAAGAAAATACTAAAGTAGATACCAAGAATTCAGGCTTCAGACATCAATCTTAACATTGTACTGTACGTTGACCAATGTGTTGACCAATTTGTACGTTGATAACAGTAAATTGAAATTTTGAGAATTTCTCCTTTAGTTACTTCTGTGCAGTTTTGTATAATTGAACTGTAGAAGTTGTAGAATAAAGATTGCAGGGTGCAGTAATATGAATAGTATGTAGAGTTCTTATCTAGTTCGAATAGTATAATTTCCAGATGAAATTTTTATAAGTGCATACGTCTATCCAGAGGTACTCCCCAAGATAGATATTCGATAGTATGGAGTTAGTAAGTCTAACTAGTAAGTTGTGGATTGAACTTATCACTCGACCTTAGGCTACCCAGGCAGCACTTATTTTTGTGAAGCCCCAATTGATAAAGTTCAGGAAGTTGTCACCAGCCCTTAGGCTAACCAGGCAGCTCCAGTTTTGGTGAAGCCCCAAGTGACAGTTGGAAGGTAAGGAAGCTAAGTCCACTCGGCCTTAGGCTAACCAGGCAACACCTATTTCAGTGAGGCCCCAAGAGGAAGAAGTGAGGCTGAACGAGTTTTGATACAATCTTGTTTATTATAAAAATATCATTCTTTATATACAAAAATTTGTGCTAACTTAAGCTTATAATTACTGCATTAAAGAATTAAAATAAATATTCAATAATTGAATTGACGTAGTTCGTTGTGCTAATATTTGCTTTATTACTACGCAATCAATTTTACAAGTGTAATGAATTTTAATGAGAACGTTTAGTTAGCGGATATTTAAAATGAATGTTACAACATAATTTGAGGCTACATTAATTTGCACTACAATAAATTGATTTAAAAAAATGATTAACCTTGGTTAAACAGTACCCTATATTATGGAGAATTGTGCTCAAATTTGTAATTGCATGTGACCAAGCGTGGGTTTAGTACTGTACCGAAGTTATTGTTTACGAAAATGAATTAATTGAATTTAACTAAACGTGTCCATTTAAGGGAGATGTCGCCGATTTGTATTCATTTTTCCGGTTATACTAAAAATTTATAATCATATACTAACTGTATACTGCGCCACTGTTGCTCCAAGATATTGGTCAAGCGTAAAATATAGCTTATAGCAGTGACTCGGTTATTACTAAATTCATAAAGCGCATGTTGCTTGTGGCTTTTTATGAGCACTAAAACTTTGTTTCGACGGAAAATATTGCCGAGCATTTTTCGCTGTGTTCTACTTTTTTTATTTGTTTTTTTTTCTCTTTCTCTGCGTTTCGGTTCCCTATCTCCAACCACTATAAGCAATCTATTTTGGTTCACAATTGAGCTATTTCGTAACCAACTCAGTGCGAGAAATATAACTACATTTAAAATCTTTTATAGACTTTTGCCCGCACGGCATATAATTTATTTCGATCTTTAAGAGGCTATATATAATATTATGTTTAACAAAAAAAATATTACGTGAGCAAGCTAACAACTAATGAAATATTAAACCTAAAACCGTGAAATAGTATTATATTTAAGGATATTGAGATGTAACTAAAATTTGACTGTTATTTATTGCGTTCTATTTGGCTGGAAATGCATAACCTACTGTCATTTGTGAACTGCAACATTTGAAAGTCAACAAAATGTTTGTTTATCGCACCATGATACCGCCACACTGATACGCCCAGCGTTCCAGATCCCCACCTATCCGGCCGAGAAATGGCGGCAACAAAGGACAGAATGGCCTAATTTAATGAAATGCAGGACGCCTATCCGATTGGAGCGTTCGGAACATCATATTCATGAAAAAACTTTCACCATTCGGCCAATGATTAACAAGCAAAATGATTGCTTTTGGTTAAAGTCAAGCGATAATTTGAACATTCGTGTGGTGACCAGATCGCGAAAATTTGCAAACGTCATGGTAAAGGCCGCAAACTATTGCCCGCCAAACATTTTGTCTACCATAGCGTAGCGGTGAGTACCGTGAAAAGCTGTTGGAAGGTGTATTACTGCCGTGCTGTGGGTGCGTAAACAATTCGGTTCGGAATCGTTTGCATTCCAACAAGACTCAGTACCGGCTCATCGAACCAAAGTGCACAGAGCGTTTTTGCAAAAGAAAGTGTTCCACACTTTATTTTCGAGAAAGAAACAATAGCTCTTGAATTCACTGGAACCGAATTCAATGGACTCCTCCGTTTGGAATATACTAGAGGCCGTAATATCGACTAAAGACAGTGCGGATTTGCTAAAATATAAAGTACTGGAATGGAAGAGTGCCAATAGAATCTTCCGTACTGGAACGGAAGATTGAATAGAATCTGCCGACATAAAAATTGTTGGAACGTTGTTCCGGTGCGTTCCGACCCCACTATATCCCTGATTAAAAGAAATAAGACTGTGGAAGTGCTAAAGAATATACAAAGATTACACATCGAAACATTTATGCAGCATGCAACTCGTTCATTTCCAGGCTGCTGGTCACAATCAAAGTAAAAGGAAACCACATCGAAGAATAAGCTAAAATTCATAGATTACATTCTATTTTCAAAATTTTGTGTGAATTTGGAATAAGGATATAAAAAATATAGAAATTATGGCGTTTCGAAACGGTAACAGAACCACCCTCGGACCCTGTATTATTCTTATAATTCATATTGTAAACAATCTGTTGAACTTAAGATGAACATACATTTTCGGTTCATCTAAAGATCCCTTCAGAAACATCTTACATTTCATGGCTCGCTTATTTTTGGAGATGTTTGAGCTCCCCCAACGTGACAGGATTTTCTCTTGCCCTCTGGTACCGATTTGTACAATAACTACAAAATGTGCGATTTCGTTTAATATTCACTTTAATTTACCTGTTTACAAGTGAAGTTATAAAGTTATAATCCCTCGATTCTCAACACTATTTAGAATAAAATACCAGACTTTGCCATTGGTGGATTACGAGTAAGTTACCTTTAGTGGCATAATCAAAACTAACTAATACACATAACTATATCAATGAACAAAACAATTCAATATTCGAAGTAATATTTTACTTCCATTCTTCTCCTATCTTCTGTCGTCCTCTTTTTTGCATTCTTTTTCTTTTTCTTGTTTATCAGGGTTACCATGGGCAGGTTTATCATTGCTAGGGTTACGGGTAGTTTTCTTACTTAATTCTACTAGATTAACCATAAGTTTAACTAAATTCTGCGGAACCCTACCAACGACAATTTCTCTTTTATAAGTCAAGGCATATGAAATAAAATAAAAGTATAAACTTAACAAAATGTATTAAAAATAATCTAAGAAATGCGTACATGCAAATAAAATTATTCTTCGTGCTTCCAAACTAAATACCTAACGCCGCATGAAAATAATAAAATTAAATAATGCTTGTATTCGTGCAAATTGATTAATAAAAATGGATTTCATTACTCATCAAGTTGGCTCCCAAATTATTTATAAAAATTATTCTACTTACTAATTTGTCAGTTTGATAATTTTTAAGTTGTACCTCTACAGCTTTTTTTAATCAACGTAGTAGAGCGAAACGTCGCTGATTGGTGATAATCGTAGACAGCACAGCGTGCTGTTATCAGTGCGAATAGATCTGATTCGTAATCAATAAATAGATGGTGAAAGCGTACCGTATGACTCTGTACAAATAGTTACCTAATTAATTTATTTTAATTTACCTCAATAAATAAACTTGTTGCCTAATCGATTTAATTTTTTTATCCCAAGTATTCAACTTGAAAGACATTATTTAATTATTATCGAATACTGTTCACTACCGGGCCACATATCTAAGTTATTTAACAATTCAATTTATTCATGATTTACTTTGGAATTCATTAATTTTATTAATTATTTTATGTTCAAAAACCTAAGTGATAAGGGTTCAGTTTTTCCTCTTCTCTAGTAAACTGCTATAGTTGCTCTGCGTTCTTCACTCATACTTGTACAGCGTCATACGGTACGCTTTCACCATCTATTGATTGATTACGAATCAGATCTATTCGCACTGATAACAGTACGCTGTGCTGTCTACCGATTATTACCAATCAGCGACGTTTCGCTCTACTACGTATAATTTGTATAATTTACGTCATCGGTCTTGTTTTTTTCCGAAGGAAGAAATAATGCTGCTTTCCGTTTCTCATGCTGATATTCTATCTTAAATAAGATGTTTTTAATTTTTCTTTATTTAATGAATAGAAGTTTAAATGAAAGTTGTAACTAACATTTGCACTTCTTGCGATTAGTTCGTCTAGCTCACAACATGCTTACACTATTTAACATTTCACCCAATTTATTAAACATTTCACCCAAAATTCATCTTCTATAACTTTCTTATTCAAATGTGATTCTAAAGATGTTCCGTACGTTGATTAAAAAAAGTTGTAGAGGTACAACTTTAAAAGTATCAAACTGACAAATTATGGGGTAATTTTGGAGTGATGGAATAATTTTATATTGCTTGCAACGTCGTAATTTGAACTATTATAAACGCGTGATATTAAATTCTGGTTTTGAATAGTTTATGCGAGTTCTCGAAATGCTGGCTTAATCACCCCCCCCCCCTCCAGCCCTAATTACAGCTGCAGAATAGTACGACCCTGAACTTGTCCCTCTAGAATGGAACGCTCTATTGAACATGTCCCTCTATTGAACATCTGCGTTTGGTTAGAATTACTACGTTTTCCTGTATGCAAAAAGACTTTTACTGCAATTATTACCTTTACAGACTAAGTTAACCTGCTTAGATCTATATTGTATTTAATTCCACCCGTTATTTTACAGTACGTGACAATATGACACTTTACTTCATATAGCAGTGTAGCTAATGTAGTTCTGACCAGCACATACTAGAATTGGAACAGAAGAATTAAATACTTAGAATTAAAGCACAAAAGCTAGAGTAACAAAAAAATTATTTCGGAAATCTAAGGAACAATAAAAGTTAGGAACAATTAGTTAGGAACAATTAGAATTAAAGCACAAAAGCAACTTTAAACTTTATACGTTC
>WYDF02257196.1:0-33999 GCA_009867245.2 Adranes taylori
ATTAATACTTGTAATGATGACGCGTGTTTGTTGAAAACATGAAAAGTTATAGAACATATTTGATATAGTCTTGCGAATAGTAACTACCTATCTACCAAATTTCTGCCAAGCTTTTTATAGTAGCAGCAACAGCCTCCGTTGGCTTATTTCTTTTTCGCATTATTTTTGACATATTGCAGCAAACATTTACCTTTTCCATAATGTCACATTGTGATTGTGCGTTTAGCTATTTCCATTTTATGAAAATGAGTAATTGTACATCTTTTCCTTCATTGATATTTTGTACGTAAAACTTGCAAAAAATTATTCTTCTATTATCTTTGTTAAACAACCTCATTCCATGTAGTCTTAAATCAGAAAATATTGATTCGGTCAAGCATAATTCATGGCATATTCAAATAGAGGAATATTTATTTTGTGGTTTAACACTGGTTAGATTGTAAGTATATTTTCAACGCTTTTGGGGCACCTTCAGACAAACAGAGTAGTAATACATGTTATGGTAATTAGGACATTAAGAATTCAATGTCTTAAACAAACAAAGATGTAATGAGGTAGAGCCAGATGTTATGGGTAGCTCACCGTGCAGAGTGTGTGCTATCGCACTCCGATTACTCTGCGGTCAATTTCCTGGTCGCACAAATGAAAAATTATACAATGTGGGAAGATCTCGTGCAATATTTTCATTTATGGCAATTGGCATTCCATCTAATTGTGACACAAAAAACAAAAACTGAATTATGTTCCAATATAGTTTACCCATGAACTGTTTGTACATTTTCGACAGCGTCTTCGAAGAAAACAATATGTCCAATGGTGCTATCAGCGCAAAATCCACACCAAACACTGACGTCACTTCAACTGTGGCATTTTTTCGTTTTCACGGAACTATCAACATTAAAATGCGCTTCATTGCTGAAGATAATTTTATCTGAAAACTCGTCGTTCATTTGTTATTTTTCATATACCACATACATACTTAGTATGTATAGGTATATGAAATATGTAGGGCTCATGCTTGAACATTTTTGCTATTTCACCTTAGCACGTCTCTTGTATTCATATCATTTTAATCCATTGATACGTAATTCAAAGAGGGATTCTTACGAAATAATTTGCCACAAAAAATTTTCAAAAAACTTTTCTTGGTAAAAAATGTAAAAGAAACGCGTATTTTTCAGTGGCTGTGTGTACGGATGTAATCTATTGGACCGATGTAGATGAAATTTAGTAGACAGGTGCATACGATTTTTGTGTAAAGTGCTTATTTCATTTTTATCATAAATCCAATATTAAAGGAACTTAAAAAATTATAATATTCAGAAATTAAGTTTTAAAGCGAGGAGACTAAAATTTTGCACGCATATAGTATCTTGTATTACGCGTCGAATGGAATTAGTGTCATCCCTGCAAGTGGTATAGAACGCGACGTTGTCATGTTTGCCAATTTCACAAACTTTTCAATATCTCAGAAACCATAAAAGATAATGACATTCAAATAAACTTTGCTCTATATGTCACTCAAATAAATGTTGTATAGGTCACGTAAAGTCCCTTCGATTTTTTCTAAAATCACAATTTAATATTTAAAATATATAATTAACATATAACATATTTAATTTAACATATACACGGTATTATTTGTTTGCAAACTTTGCGGCTCATTTACCCGAAAACTACTCCTGTAACTTTTTTTAATTTCTTGTATCAAAAGTATTTATGCGATTAAGTGGAACATATAAACATCGGAATAATTTTACCTTGAAAAAAATCCACTACCTTAAATATTTCGATTCCTATAAAAGTTGAAAAAATTAAACTTGGGACTAAGGGATTAGACTTAAACTTGGGATAAGACTAAGGAACTTCAATTTTGCCAATATGAATAATTGAACATACTGAACCGATTTTGAGCAATAAAATAGATTAAAAACTTTTAAGTAACACCCTGTATAATTATATATATATATTTTTATAGCCCTTGTGATTTTCTTTAAAACAATACCAAATATGAGAGGTCCAAATTCTCATAATTCCAAAAATATGACCCTTAATAACGTAAAACTTCTAGTTTCGTCGGCATGGTAACCTGTATTCAACATACATATACACTTAATTCCTAAAAAATATCCGATAGAAGAAATCTTATAGGAAAAAATATTTTACGTATAGGAGATTGTTGTTATGAGTGGCGGGTTCAAATGTATAATTTTGGGAGACGTTCAAACTGATTACATATATATTACACCCGAATAATTTAATTTAATTTTTAAGTATAATTAATTTAAATGATGAATAAAATGGCGGTTTGAACTTGGTTAATCACTTGAACTTGCCACTGATATGTGTTTTTAAAAGGCATTTAAATAAATGTTTCAATACAGTTAATGTTTACTAGGTTAATAAAATAAATAAAGCTTTATTGGCATAAACCCAAATTACATTAAAATGCATACAAAAAAATTTTTAAATTATACTATAAAACTAATAACTGTAACATGCTTCAAAAATAAAAAAAATCTTCAAATAACTAAAAACCATAACTGTAAAACAAACATTAACAAAAACAATCTAAAGAAACATCCTCAAATTATTCCCTTCCCATCCGTTTCCTTTTCCTTTTCTCTTCCCTTACTATTACATGGATAAGCGATAAGTGAAGAAGAGAAGAGAGGAAGCCAATTGGTTTAATCCGTTTCTTCCCCTTACTTTACTTACAATTAGCTATTCTTCCTCCTAATCTCATCTAATATTTTATGTGCTATACACCCCCTCCAATTCTCAGCCATTAATCTTTGTTCCTCATTCTATTCTATTCCCCTACATCATTTCACACAATGCTCCTACGTTTCCTCCTCCACACTACACACTCTACATCTTCTATATTCCTCATTCATCCAATACTTATTTCCCCGTTCCTCACTACCACATCTAAATCTCGCTATCATTCTCTTTTCACTCATACTCATATCCGCTATTAAATAATCAGGCATCCTGTCTTCCACCATTAAATAACCATATTTCTTGTTGTACCTCCCCCTTTTTTATTCTTCCATACCTCTCTTGCTTTTCCACATCCTTTAACCTCTGTTCAACCTCATTCTCAATCCTTAACCCACCACACATCCTATAGTACTACTCGAAACATAGACCATCCACACCTCTCATATATCCTTCTTCTTTCTCTTACCCATTCATTCTCTTCATTTTTCTTACATGCCATGGCTTCTAAATATACATTTTTCACATTGTCACAGGCCTCTCATCCGCATCTACCATTACTTTTTGTTTAAATCTTGCGATCTTTTTCCACTCTATACAACCAACATTTTACTTAATTCAGTTTTTATAGCACAATCTCATTCGGCGTCGATTTCTCTACCTCTAACATTCTCTTCATATATCTCATTATCATCCATTCCAACTCCTTTCTCTCTTTTATCGCCCACACTTCTGCGCCATACAACATAATACTCCTGATACACACTTTCAATATCATCATCCTCATATTCACCAACTATCCGAACCTCTCATTCTACGCATACTCCATTCTTTCTGTCGCCACCTGAACTTTCCTTGCTAACATTCTGACATGTTCATTCGCAGACCCGTTCCTACTTACCATATACCCTAGCTAAATGTCGTCGAATTGAACAACTGCCTACAACTGACACAATTTTAAATTCAAATGCATGCTGAGTACGCTTTTTTCGCATAGGTTTCTGTACTAATTGATTACTAAACAACATTATCCTCATTGAATTTTATAGACGAGTTTTTTCGAATATTCTCTTCACAAAACTAAATAGATCAACATTGGTTTTATGCAAAATAGAATAAAACGTATAACTTCCAGTATATGAAAGATGGGGTGGTGGCACCGTCCACGGATTTTTGTTAGTTGAATTGAAGAACTGTTTTCGCTGTAAATTGAAATTGTTGAGTCAGATTGATTTTTGTAGGCATGAAAAATCAAATATTCCAGACGTTTTCAGACTCTGCGCCACATACTGACAAATAACCGTGAGTTTTCTTCTGAACACTTGAATGAATACGTGTTGATAGTGTGACATCGGTAATTGATCCGTCTTTTCCAATTGTTCGAATATTCTCGTCCAATTGATGCAATTGGAACATCTTGACTATTAAACTTGGACGCAATTTGGGAATTTTGGCAGTCAATCTTTCACGATTTTTGAAGTCATACTTAAGAATAAGAATATGTTGTGTGGAATAACGATTTTTATTAACGGTATATCGCTAATGGACAGACTGTTAAAGATAAAAGTCTATCCTCAAACTCATATTATGGCACCTAATTATTGACACCAGTTAATAAACATACACCGTCTAATGTAACCCACATTGACCAGGTATTTCTAGCATTTGTTAATGTCTGTATATCTGAAGATGGTTCAAAAGAGTTGAAACTAAAAACACAATCTAATAAGTATTTTCCATTTGAAAAAACTAACCATTCGAATATTGTGCGATTGTTCAGTAAATACACCTCATCACAGTACTAAACACACTCATTATACGTTATCCTTATATTATATTCATTGTTAAACATAATGGTGTCTTGATATCACTGAATGAGTTGTATCCCACTTCGAACCGGTTTTCATTCTACAAGTCATTCTATAACTCGATTTTTAAAACAAAATTATTATATTCTAAAGAAAATGAAGTCAAATAACTTCTTCGCCTACTAGAATCTCCTTAGGCTTATTTATGATTTGGTAAAACAACATCGAACTTACACTTAAGATAGTGCTTGCCATAATTAAGTAAAATGTATATCGATACCACCAATCATCAAACGTATCCTCCAGTTTATTACACCACCAAATGATACACATGATTATATTTTCACTAAAAGTTAACGTGAAATAACCGCAATATATTAACATAGGCTTTTTAAAGCGTTTCTTAAATTCTATTACACAAAATAAATAAATTAGTCCTATTAAAATAAAGAATATTGCTTTGGTACGCCGCACTACATAAGACTGGACATCGTAGATTAAGAGAGCTACACATATTATAAAATGACATGATAAAATCCAGATTATGTCTTTGGAATAGAAAAAACCAAACATAGATATAGCTAAGAAACGGCCTACTAAAAATGTAAACCACCATAGAAATGAAATAATTTTCCCAACCAAATCGTCTTCGGGTAAAGCCCATACTAATCGAACAGGTTTGGGAAAGTCAACATTTTCTTTAGCTAACGAAGTTCTTAAGACATTATCAGTAATATCTGTAGAATCTACTGTAGTAACTTCAATCGGTTCAAGATAACATAAACTACTATTGTCTGAAGTGCTATCACCACCTGGGAAATTGATAGGTTCAATCTCTTCCATCTCCAATTGTCGTTTGAGTTCATCATAATTATTTCTAGTTGCATATACGAAAGATGCTGTTTGAATCCTAGACTTTGTTTTAAACGATTTCCTATTTTGTTGACCATTGCTACTATCAACTTCATCGATTGAGGGATCATACATGTACTTATGCGGTTTGAACCATGGATACATCCTGCCGCCAAGATTTTGAGATTTAAAGCGTTGATAGAGGACGGTTATAAATGCCATGTACGTGATATTTAACATTATGCTGGCGGTCTGGAAAAATACTGAAAAAAAATGTAAGAAAACATTTCTTAGGCTAAAATAATTTTTCGATTTTAATAAGAAATTATTTAGAGAGATTAAAACATATACAGTAAAACATCACTAACTCGACAGGGTGCCAACGAGAAATGGCGCGCGTGTAACTCGGTGGCAGTTCTTGTTCATAAGTATGTATAGCTGTATAGACAATGCTAAGGCTCATCCAGATGCTCAGTATTTATAAGACAAAGAAATAAAGGCAATGTTTCTTCCACCGAACGTACCGTCTCTAATTCAGCCGATGGATCAGGACGTTTTGGCAGCTTTAAAGAAAAGATACAGACGTAAGCTCCTTTCAGCTTTAGTATTATCCTTGGAAGAAGATGATTTGATATGTAAACTAAAGGATTGATTTAGTAGACGTTATTGGCTGACTCGATCAATATTGGAATGAACTGCAGCCAGTAACTCTCGTTCACTCGCACAGGAAACTTTTAGATCAATGATTTTCCTGAAGAATAACAAGAACGTGAAACCTCTCATGGTTGCTGTAATGAGGAAAATTCCGGGTTCTGAAGAAACTGTAGATGATGATGTCAGAGATTGAATCATGATGGGGCCAGTGAACCACTAGAATAAGATGAAATTGTTGCTGCTGTGAAAGGCCGAGGAATGGAGCAGAAAGAAGATGACTCAGAAAATGACATGGAGATCAGCTGACAAGAAGAAAGAATGAGCCACAGTGAGGGTGTGAAACACATTGGAACAACAAGGATCGTCTGCAATGGACATTTTATTCCTCCGGTGACTTCGTGACGGGCTAGCTAGGCGCCAAGTTGAGAAAGAAAAACAATCTTCAATCAAACAGGTTTTCCAACGAACTTAATTTTATTTAAATGTTTATACATATGTACTGTACATACAAGAATTACATATGCAGGTATGTATGTATGTTATAAATTTATAACTCAAGTCTAATGTGTGTCCACTTACTAAAACCCATCCGAAATTCACATCTTCTGGATAACTCGACAACCCCCAAACTCGACACTCTCAGGGTCCACAAAGTGTCGAGTTAGTGAGGTTTTACTGTACAATGTTACATGTCATGTCATAATTTTTAAGACCTTAATCCTTGATATATTAACGACCATAGTAGTGTAACGTATAAAAGGTTTTTACTGAAGGGAAAGGAAAAAGTATTGGATCAGTTTCTGAGAAACGAAATCCTACACAAGACACCGCTCATCCCTTGCCAATTTGCTTACCAAGAGGCTAAAACAACTAATAGGACCTCACGTACCCTAGTGCGTAAAATTGATAAATCAATGGAGGCAAAACAAACAGCACTCTGTGCGTTTCTTGGTATAGAAGGGGCTTTTGATAACACCACGTATGAAATCATAGAGCAAGCAGCTCGCAATAAAAAGTTTTCAGAATTGATAATTGCGTGGATCAATGCAATGTTCTAAAACCGGAAAGTTGGTGCACACTTAGGGCAGAAAACTGTCAAGGTCAGAGCAACTAGGGAACGTCCACAAAGGGGAATTCGGTCATCATTGTTCTGGTTCATTGTTGTTGACGATCTAATGAACATCTTAACAATATCCGGTCATCAAGTACAAAGGTATTCAGATGCAAGGCCCACACGGCTGATAGAGCAAGGCCCACACGACACAATAATGTCTACCAAAATGCAGAATGCCCTTAACATCGCAACCAAATGGTGTGAAAAAAATTGGCTAAACATTATTCCTTATAATGTGGCGGTTGTGCCATTCACGAAGAGGAAGATACTCGTTTTACGACCATTGGTCCTGAATGGCATACCAATCATGACAGATCAAATATTTGGGCCCAATTTTGGACTACAAATTGACCTGAAACTCTCATTTGCAGAAAATACACGAAAACGCCGGAGTCTTATATGACTGTAAAGTGCTTTTTGGTAGAACATGGAATCAACGAGCAAAAATGATACACTGGGCTGTACGGAAATTGTAAGATCTACTTAGCATGTGGAGCGTTGGTTTGGTGGCCTAAAATTACCTAGTGTAACATATAAAAGGACAAAGTATTGGATCAGTTTCTGTGAAACGAAAACCTATCTAAGACACCGCTCAGCCCTTGCCAATCTGCTTACCAAGCGGCTAAAACAACTAATAGGACCTCACATACCCTAGTGGGTAAAATTGATCAATCAATGGAGGCAAAACAAACAGCACCCTGTGCGTTTCTTGGCATAAAAGGGGCTTTTGATAGCACCACGTATGAAATTATAGAAAAAGCAGCACATAATAAAAAGTTTTCGGAATTGATAATTGCGTGGATCAATGCAATGTTGTAAAACCGAAAAGTTGGTGCACACTTAGGGAGGAGACTGTCAAGGTCAGCGCAACTAGGGAATGTCCACAAAGGGGAATTTGGTCACCAATCTTCTGGTTCATTGTTGTTGACGATCAAATTCGCATCTTAACAGTAGGCGGTCATCAACTACAAGGGTATTCAGATAATTTAATACTGAAAGAGCAAGGCCCACACGACACAATAATATCTACTAGAATGCAGAATGCCCTTAACATCAAATCAAATGGTGTGAAGAATAAAATCGACTAAACATAAATCCTAATAAAGTGTAGGATGTGCCATTCACGAAGGGGAAGCAACTCGATTTAAGACCATTGGTCTTGAATGGCATAATAATCACGACATAATGGAAGGTCAAATATTTGGGCCCAGTTTTGGACTACAAATTGACCTGAAACTCTCATTTGCAGAAGATAGAGCAAAAGGCCGCTGGAGATTTATATAGTAGAACATGAGGTCTACGAGCAAAAATGATACTAGGTTTATACAGAATTTGTAAGATCTACTAAGCATATAGAGCTTTGGTTTGGTGACATGGAGCAGAAAAAGGCTCAGAACTTAGTACAAACACTACAAAGAACTGCATGTCTGAACATAACTGGGGTAATGTCTACCTGTCGTACAGCTGCCTCAGTGGCACTGATTGGACTGCTTTCTATTTACGTATTTATGAAAAGAGTGGTTCTGGTACCAAACACCGCAATTGCCAAGACAACAAAGCTGAAATCCGGCAATTTGATAGGACATGGACACTTGAAGATCCTTAACGAGCCCGGAGCGGTACGGTTCAACTTTTAACAACCATTTGAAGTTGTTATTCCTCCCAGGAATCTGTGAGAAAACAAGCCGGCCCAAGATAACTTAAGATTCCACTGGATGCACACAACACTATCTTCTTACAGGCTGAATTACACTGATATTAGTACCCTAGAAAACATGCATAAAACCAAGAAAGGGGGCCAAATTCAATATACACACTGATAGATAAGCCCCGCTGAGGGTACTGCCGACTAAAACGTAAGAGTCCAAACTGTTGTGGGACTGCCTAACAAACCTGAAGGAACTGGCAAACCATAATCATATTCAGCACATGTAGGGATTGAAGGCAAAGAAATAGCTGAAAAGCTAGATGGACAAGCAGTAATAAACAATTTGACAGGTTTCAACCCTTTCGGTGGTCTAACTAAAAACCGCAGGGAGCAATAATAAGTCAATGGAAATATGAAGCCAGAATAAAACACTGGAAGAAAGTCCAAGGGGAAAAGCATTCAAAAGACTTTATAGACTGACATCTGACAAAAAGATCAAATATTCAGTTTCGCTGAAGAGGAACTCTCGATAGACAAGAATTACATTACAGCACCTAGTCCTATGTATTACCATATACATATAATTGGTAAGGTTGAGAACCCAACATGCCGATTCTGCAAATCAGATGCAAAAACACATTATGTGTGAATATCATCCAACATCAAATTGCAAACTCTTCGGAGGTATCACAGTGAGTATCGTGAAAAATGGGGAGCAGCGGGACCTGAAAGTACTCCCAAGATTTCATAGATAAATAAGGCTTTAAAACGACAAAAAAATGGGAGACTAATGAAGCTCTTTTAGGTCGAGATGGCAAAGGGTTCCCTCCTCTAAACCCCTTACATAATAATAATAACGTAGAACACATACACAGCTATTGCTGTGCAGTAATACATGCTTTAACAATTTTATCTTTGCTAATCTACATGACCCAATGTGTAAGACACGTCCAGATATTGCGGTAAGAGTAACTCGCATTTGATTCTGCTAACGACGGATACCCGTTCGATAAATTCAAAGGAAATCTAATCTATCTGATTCTCCCCCGGCTATATGATAATTATACTGATTAAAATAGTTTTTAATCTCTTAGCAAGCTTCACGTTGCACTAATTAAAATAAACAATATATTTGCAAAAATATAAAAGATAAATACCTGTTTCCAAGCTCATTTTCTTAGAAACATAACGCATTAAGATGTGTAATTGTAGTAAAACTTGTGGTATCGCTTGTACGTATCCTTGAAGAAAGAAATAGAATTCAATAGATCGTGGTGTTGAAGCTTGTTTCAAAGCGTATTCTAATGATTCTTCGTCAATGCTTTTTACCGCTTCTATACTCCAGAATAAACGCTCAGCAAATCTACAAAATTCATCAAATATGTGAAACATAGTAATAGCAATGTTTGGCCTTTATTTATTTGGAATACCTTGTTTACACTTATAATACAATTTATTACAATACAACACAATTTCATCAAATACATATATACTTTATTTATTAAACAATCTGCTATATGTATCAAAATGTAATGATATGCGGATAATCATTACATTTTTTATGCCTTCTTCCCATGTTTTCTTTGCTATTATCCTTTTTGTACTTGTCCCGTCTATTTATCTCCTCCATTATCATCGGCATAATCTTAATTTCTTTTTCTCCCTCTTTCAGACACACCCTCCAATTTCTTGCTTCTTCCATTTCCTCCTCCGTCCATCCAAACATTTCACATTCATTCTCCCAGTGTTTCCATGTTTCCTCCCTTCATCCACAAACCCTACAACATATTTCGCTCTCTTTCATCCAAAACTTTGCAGTCATCCTCTTGTCTTCCATACTCCAATTCGACTCCAAATACTCTGACCTCGATCCTACCATCTCGATTGCATTTATCTTCTCTCTCATTGCTTGCGAAACATTTGTGAACATACTGAATGTTCTAATTAAATTAACTTTATAATTAAGAGAAATGCTACCGATTCGGATGAAACTATTACTTTTCACCTATAGCTCAAATTACTTAAATCTGGTAAAAGCTTAAAATAATGCAACTTGTGTATCTGCAGCGTTAGAATAAAAGTTGTAATAGCTTTAATATTTGTATTTGGTTACTTCAATAGCAATATTTCAAAATCTTCTCTATTTCAGTACAGATAACGTATTACTTCTGCTTAGCGGACATGAACCGAACTTGATATCGGGGGATGTCTTTCTCTTAACATCAGGAGGTTGTATAAAGTTGGTAAGTAATACAAAAATTTTAATATTTAAAAGTTGTTCAGATTAACTTCAAGTCACTGAAAATAGCCTAATGACTAAGTACTAGCATGGTCAACTAATATCCTAATCGGCTTTACTTCTATATGGTCGGCTCACTCTGAAATTAAAAAATGTGCGCTGATCTCATGACGGATGTGCAAAAATGGTGGTTGTATAGTGGTATTCAAACATGTTGAATGCATTATTATTATTTTACAATGCGCTGTCTGCGGAATGCTGCTCCATAGCACTGTAGCCAGATGGCTTATTCTGTTTTTCCTGATTGTTTAGTCACACCAATTCAGATGCGTGTTTATACCAATTCAGATGCAACTTTCGTTGCTCCAAATAGATATCTCCTTCTGAATGCCAACGTTTCACACTCACATAAGATATGTTGAGCTGTCCCGCTTTCCTCCAGACACAATAGCAACCTACACTCTACTTCAGCAGTGTATAAGCTAATTTTCTTCATGTGTGAGTACCCTCAGAGATGCGTATCCTGTTAGCATGCCAGTTATCCTGCAAAGTTTCAGCAGATCTCAGGTTTTGTTCTTACATGGCTTTTCTTAGTTTTTCGTACTGCCCAACAGTCTACATGTTTTTTATTGATCCAGTTTTTTATTGCTTCTCAGTTTTTTACCAACAGTCTATATGTTTTTTATTGGTCCAGTTTTTTATTGCTTCTCAGCTTCTCAGTACTAGCAGATATTCGGAATAGCTGGTTTTCCGGTGGAGAATATAGGAAGAACCATGGTGTCGGTATAATGGTATCAAACAAAATCAACAACATTGTCCTGGGCTTTGAACCGATTAACGAACGAGCAATGTCTTTGAAGCTTAATAGGAAGCCCTCTGCCCTAAACATCTTGGCACAATATACTCCCACTCATGATTATAATGACGAAGAGATCGACGAATTTTATTGAACTGTCAAAGTGGCAATAAATAAAATACCGAGCAAAGAAATCATGATGTTAGTGAACGATTTCAATGCGAAATTCGGTTCCACTGCCAACGATGATCATATTCGCCAAATAGCGGGGAAGTTTGGAACATGAGAACGGAACGATAGAAGAGAACTGTATGTATGAGAATCACAAACGTGTATTATACACCTGGAGATCTCCTGGTGGACACACGAGGAATCAAATAGATTACATCTTGATTAAGTATAGATGGAAATCCTCGGTGAAAACGGAGAAAACGTTACAGTCTTCAGCAGAAGGCAAATAAAAAGTTTGCCCAGGCTCAGGGATGATCAGGTTAGAGTGTTTAACAATAATGTCATTCTCAAAATCGAACATCAGCTCCAAGAACTTCAATCAAAATATACTGAAGAGACATATGGCAGGGTTATGAAAAAGTCTCTAGTCCCAACTTGAGAAGAAACACCTCCAGAAGACCAAAATACTGTTAGATAGCCCTGGTTATCAACGGAAACAATATATCTCATTCGGGATCGATGGAACATCAAATCCCGCGGTCTTGACAACAGTATAGATCTGGAAGTGAACCAATCGTTAAATCGGGAATTACAAGCTCCTACGCGCAGAGACAAAAATAAATATCTGATGAATGTTTGTATAGAAATTCAGAATTTCTCTGATACAAATAACTCCAAAGACCTGTTCAAAAAGATTCGTTCTATCACTCAGGAGTTTAAACCCCGACATTGGGCAATGAAAGATCAACATGATTGTTTGAATGCAGAACTAAACCAAATTGCATCGGTGTGGAAAGATTACTGTGGCAATGTGTATACTGACCCGAATGCTATTTGTGGAGATCTGGGGAATCATAAGGCGGAACCGGATATACTGTTAGATGATGTGAAAGTCGCAATTGACAAATTAAGAGGTCGAGCAGGATCAACGGAATATCAGGAGGAGTCTTGCAGACTCTTGACGAAAGAGGGCAAAAAATGTTGCACACATTGTGTCACAAGATTCGGAAAACAGGCTTATGGCCAGAAGACTGGTGATCTTCATTGCTTCCCCTACATAAGAAAGGGTCAGAAACACTCTGCGAAAACTATACAAAAGGCTTGTAGAAAAGGCCCGAGAATACTCGGTACCGATGTATCTATGCTTTGTAGATTACGAGAAAATGTTTGATAACATTCGTTCGCCCAGGCTATGGACGACTTTAGCAGAATTTGGAGTATTATGTCATCTTATCACTCTCGTCAAAAGCCGGTATGAGCATTCGCAAGCGATCATTAAAATCGATAACACATTATCCGAAAACTCTAGCATTTGGAAAAGCGTTCGTCAAGGCTGGGTATTTTCACCTCTACTCTACAACATCTATAGCGAAATAGTGCGGCGCACTTTAGCGACCTGGAACGGAGGAGTGAAAATTGGTGGAAAGCGCATTTTGAACCTTCGATTTGCGGATATAGTCTTCTAATATGAGTAGCTAACAGCACCGAAGAACTGCTAGAGTTTGGAAGACGTAAACCGAGACTATGGGCTTAAAATAAATGCCAACCAGACAAAAGTCATCACAGTGGACAGAGATAACGAAAATTAAAGACGACCTACAAAACTAGGGAACTTTGAAGTCGTCAAGAAATTTGTGTATTTGGGCTTCATACTCCATAAGTCCGGCTCTTGCGAATTGGAAATAAAACGGCGAATTGAAATTAGCCGCTGGGTAATCCGTTCGAACGAGAAGAGAATAATAAATGCGTTCGAAATGTGGGCCTGGATGCTGCGAGGTCCCTGGACGTCTAGAAGAACAATTGTCTCCATTTAAATGAGGTCAAACCCATACAAAGATTGTCACCGATGATATATGTATTGAAATTTGAATTTTGAAATTTTTCGGACACATTTCTCGATATGACAGCATGAAAAAAGTTGTTGTTGAGGAAAAACAGGAAGTCAAAAGAAAACGGTCCCGATCCCCAACCCGGGACCGTTTCCTGTCCCGATTCCCAACTAGGTGAACCGATATTATTTCGAAACTAACAGATACAAGTTTTACTAAAGCAGCGCGCCAAGCGAACGATCGACAGACCTGGAAATCAATTCTTTATCGAATAATACAGTTAAACGAATAATACAGAGACTAGAAGATTGCCCTAGTCAGCCTCAACATCTACTGTAGTCACCACACGTCGGTCACGGCGTTGGTCGAAGAAAAAGAAGATTCCGAGAGCCGGCTCCGGACCAGTGAACTGTGTTAAGTCTTCTTTGCAAGTGCATCTACTATTTAGTTGCCTTTAATGCCCCTATGCCCTGGTGCCTATATTTTAATGTTTTCCTGTGCGCAATGGAGGATTGCATATATTTCGGTCCGAAAGACGCCGTACATTCTGCCGTTTATTTCTACGCCCTTGAACCGTTTGTGAACCAAATTAGAGCAGATCCTGGAAAGATAGCAAGTTCTTCTTTCCACAAACCTGTAGACTGGTGATATACAGTCCAATCCAGAACATGTTGAATACAAATATAAATAAATTGAACGCCGCTTTTTTGTTATAAAACCATACGTGCTGTTTTTAACTCATCTTTAACTATTTACTCTCTTGTACAACACAACGATTGAATCTGGTTATCAACGTCCAAATCTAGTCAATGAAATTCATAGCAGCAAATGTTCTATGCAAAACAATATTATCTTATGCTTTTGAGAAATTATACACTTACCTCCACATACTCCAAACAGGAAAAAAACAGTGCTCGAATATTTTTAAAATCAACCATCTGGTGTTTTTCTTGGAACAGCCTTCATATTCGGGCCATAGTTCCACTGAAGAGATATTCATTATGAAACACCCAATTGCCGGTAATATTATAAAAAATATGGTAAGATTGCTCCATATTGGATTATCATCGATACTATGTCTCAAGGCAACTCCTAAAAATCTACATATTATTAGGTTTCATTTAATTATTCATTTATTATATGTAATATAAATTTACATAGGAACATGTAGGCTACTGGTTGCTATCGTTTACAACTCTCAGTATATGAATTAGCTCCTTCTCGCCTTCTCTCGCTCACATTCCACACTTCCCTCCCCACCGCTAATTTCAATAATCCTAGACCAGCATCGATTATATACACTGCGTAGGTGTGATTAGAGTAGAAAAAAGAAAATACTATGAAAAGCTGGTAGAAGAAAATCAAAGTGAGTCGAGAGGTCTGTGAAGAGCAATTAAAGTTATATTAGGTCCAAAAATAATAATGTATATTAGTCACAAAAGAAATGAGTATTAAGATAAATAACACATGCCTCCATTTTTTCGGTTGTATCCTGTTTTTCACGTTTTGATGATGGATTCTTATCTATGTTTGTGTGAAAAGCTTTGCCACTCTTCAAGCAAGCGATCTCTAGCGTCCCTTTTCAGTCCCATTTGTGTTTTATATTGCCATACACCACTTTTCGTTCTTTTTGTTTGAGGTGAAATGGTGGTGTGTTTGCCAACATTTGCTGAACATTATTTGACACTCTCCTGTACGTGTTTTGCGTTTGCACTGTGTCTTGCGTTTGCCTTCTCTGTGACATCTGACCATATCGAGGCCGCGTACAAGATAATAGTTTTAGATGCTACTAGAAGGAATTTTCTTTTTTCATTATGTGTTGCATAAATGTTAGGCCGGGGTGCAAGGTAACCCCCAAATACTTTATGTAACTGGGTCCAAGGTAACCCCCATAACGCGTATCTTTATGTCATGGCTTTCAAGCTTAAATTTAGGCATCTTAATTATCCTTCTCCCGGTTAGAAGTACAGTCTCTGTCTTTTCCGGGACTAGAGTTATTTTCTTTCTTCCCATCCACTGCGAAATCTTTTCTAAGGCTTTATTTACGTTCCTTTGGAGTGTGGGTTTGTTTTTGGACGTTACTATGAGTGCCATGTCATCTCCAAATCCTATGCTACATTCGTACCGTATGGTAGAGCTAGTTGCAGCAGTTCATCGTACATCACATTCCATAGCCACAGTCCTAGCACCGGGCCTTGTGGTACGCCGCTACTTAGCTCTTTTTTCTTATTTTCTTCGCCCACTGAGTATTCTATCTGTTTGATAGAAAACTTAATAAAATTTGGATTAAATATCTCGCCTTTTGCCCTTATTTACTTCCTCTTCGATTTTTACGACTTCCTGTACTGCACCTACTGTAGATTTTACTTGTTGGAGCCGTACTGTTTTTCTGAGAGTCCACCGTACTCTTCTATGGGCGCTGTTAGTCTATTTAATACAATTCTTTCAAATACTCTCCCTATCCCGTTTAATAGACAGACAGGTCTGTGTGCATTTGGGCTACCCTCGGATTTGTTGGGCTTTCTAATTAGTACTAGTGTTGCTGCTTTCCATACTGTAGGAACTTTTCCTTCTTTGGTGGCCTGATTCATAGTCCTTATTAATATATTGGGACCGTGTTTAGTTCATTTGAGAAGTCATCCAGTCAGGGGGCTTTCTTAAGCTTCAATCTTTTAATTGCTTAGTTTAGTTCATCCAAAGTGTGTTGTTTAGGGCGTGGTTCTATTTTGACTACTAGCTCTTTGACTTTTAGTGGGGTTAGGTCATATGTTGGAAATAGGTGGTCTACTATGTGATCCATTTTACCTGGTGTGTTTAATTCCAGATAAGTGGTACTACACATTAACTTTTTTGTGACGATTTTGTAGGGAAGGCCCCATGAATCTTTTTGTACCTCATCTACAAGTTTTTCCGTGCTTTTTGTTTGCTTGCTTTTTTTGCATTACTGAGGTGTTCTTTTGCTTGCTTGACTACTTAGCCTTCTGCTTCTACCTCAGCAGGCCCGACCATCTTAAGCTTTCTTTGGTACGCTCTTCTAGTTTTTGAGCAAGTTTGTCAAAGTGGGGCATAATATTCGCTACATCAATATGTCTCTTTTTTGTTTTGCTGGCTATTGTTTTGTGGCATACTTGTGCTGTACGCGTAATGAATCACCTCATCTAGTTGCTTTGCTGTTTGTTACAGATTTTTAGAGATTTAAAAGAGTTCATCCTCCTCTTTTATTGCTTAGCTCTAAGCTTCTTCAGGTTCCACTTGACTCTTCATTTAACTTGTCTAACTTTGTTCTTAGTCTCCGGATTTATTATGCATCTAATGTATTGATGGCCACTTCCACTTTCTTTGTTGTCCTGTACGTCCCATCCTGAGATGCGCGTTGCTATCTTAGTGTTGCATAGCGTTAAGTCTAGGATAGAGCTCTATTTGTTCCTCACAAAATTGCTCTATGTGTTGGTTTGGCCTGGTGTTGGTCCAAGACTGCTGCCATTTCTGTTAGTTCTATCTCATTTGCATCAATACGCGTTTCTCCCCAGTCCGGGGCTTTCGCATTAAAGTCTCTGCCAATGATATCAGAATATTTTGCACTAATCTAAGTCGTGTGCCACTATTGTTCAAATTTATTTATACTATTTTCTTGTTGGTTGCCTATATCCCTTGTGCCGCTTTTTTTTTCGTTTGGGTTTTATTTATCCTTTGTGTCTGTTTTTGTCTTGTTTAGAGCTTGTTTGTATTTCTTAGTGTTTCTGTTTCTTCTAGGTTAGCTGTTAATATTATTTTCCTTGAATAATATCTAATGTATGATATATACAGCCTATTAAATTAGTCCAAGTAATAATTAGACTTTTATATATAATACCTATTGGTCTTTGAAACTGAGTATAAAATGTTCACAGTGAAGTAAGTTATATTTCTTAAATGTATTTGCTTTCATTGGAAATAAATTAACAGTTTTAAGCCAAATAATATGCGTGAAAGAGTAATAATTTTATACCAAATTTATAACATTGGTATTAAAAAACAATTATGTATATTCTAAATAGGCTGGCTCAATAAGAGCGGAAAATTTAAGTTTGGCGCCATTATTTGTAATTCGGCGCCTACATGTGCATCTACTGTGAAGAGAATTGAAAAATTCAAAAGGTCTGGGTTGATAACTGATGTCAGACCATCGACATGTCTTCGTCCAGGTCGTTCACCAGGAAACATCACGGTTGTTCGTCAGAATGTAGCCGGAAGGCCAGCAACATCAATTCGGCATCGTGTTCAAGAAATGAATATTTCAAGAAGCACGATGTATCCTCTTTTGATAAAAGATTTGCGTCTTCCATCTCTATAAAATCCAGCTGACTGAGGCCTACAGACCATGCACAGCGAAAAGAGTTCATCTATTAGGTCATTAGACGATGAGTTTTCTAATAAAATCAGTTTTAGTGTTTAGGCTACGTAAACAAGCAAATCTACGGTATTTGGAGTGAGGAAAATCCACATGTGTTTCATGAGAAGAAAATGCGTCCCAAGCATGTTTGGTGGATTTTGGGCTTAAGGCATCATTGGAGCATTTTTTTTCGAAGACGCTGCCGCAAATGCACGAACAGTCACTGACGAACGGTAACAGCACATGATAATCTAGTTTTTTGGGCTACAAATTGATGTTGTAAGTGTCAAATTCATATGGTTTCAACATGTTACACGACACTACCATTTGCCACAAATCACACGAGATATTTCCTTGTCGTGTAATTTCCCGTCTGGGTGACCAGAATTGGGGGCTTAAGTCATGCAATTCAACACCCTTGGATTTCTTTCCCTGGAGTTTATTGAAGTCGAAATTTTATGTTAATAATACCACGACCACACAAGCCTTGAAGGAGGAGATTAGGTGCTGTATCACTGAAATCCAGCCATATTTATGCCAAACTGTGATCTTTTTGTCAAAAGAAATCAAATGTGCCAGCAAGCAAACCCAAGGAGAGCATTTATCAGATGTGTTGTTCCAATAAATAACTTCCACATGTCTACTTTATGATTAAATAAAAATCTCGGTGTTATTAGGAGAAGGAGGAGGAAAGTGGAGGAGAGGCGAATGAAGACGAGGGAAATGATATAAGAAAAAAGGGATGGGGGAAGGACAGCCTATTGACGAGAGGGAAGAGTGTGTTAAAAGGGAAAAAGGAAACAAAAGGGGGACTGATAGGAATGAATGGACTATTGGTGGTAAGGGGAAGAAGAACACAATAAGAATGATATGTTGGAAGGAATGTGGCAGGCCTAAGGAATAAAATGGCGATAGACGATTTAAAAGAGTACATAGGAGCATTTGATGTAGTGGGGCTTGTTGAGACGTGAGTAGAGGACAGTGAGTGGGAGGTAGAAGATAGGTTACCGGGAGGGATCATATGGAAAGTCCAAGGGACTAAGAGGGTGCATGAGAAGAGTAGGGCTTGTGTGTATGTGAACAAGGACTGGAGTAGATTATGAAAGGATGGATGGAAAATTATGGCACACAACTGTATTTACGGGTGATTGGAATATTACGATAGGAGAAAAGGGAGGAATATGGATGGGAAAGGAGGAGGTGTACGTAAAAAGAAAGTCGAAGGACAAGCTTAAATGAGGGGGGAAGGAAGTTCTTAGAATGGATGGAAGAAGAGGGATGGTGTGTTGGAAATGGATGTACGTAAGGCGATTTGGACGGTAATGTGACCTTTAAGGGGCATGCTGGTGGAACTATAATAGATTATGTGGTGATGAGCGAGAAGGATGGGGATTTGCTAGAATATATGAGAATGGGGGAGAGGGTGAAATCCGATCACTTCCCGATAGAAACTGAATGGAAGGTGGGGGTGAAAGGAGAAAGTGTAGATGAGAAACAAGTGAAAGTGAATGAAGTAGCGGGAGGATATATATATGGAACGAGAATGCAAAAAAGAAGTTGGTTGAAAGGTTAAAGAAGGTTTGGTGGGATGGCATGAGTAGTGTAGATGAGGTGTCAGGAATGGTTGAAAGAGGAACAGTATAAAAGAGGAAACAGAATGGATGTCAATAGTTATAGAAGAGTGACTGTAATGAATGGATTGTATAGGTTCTATGCGAGGGTCATAAATAGAAGGTTGGAAGAGGAAATTAGAGAGAAGGGAATATTTTCTCATACGCAGAATAGTTTCATTAGAGGTAGGGGGATTGCGGACAATACAGTCACTATAAATTACATAATGAATAGAGATTGGAAAAAGATAAAGGTTTTATACCTTCTATTTGTTGACCTGAAAGCCGCGTTTTATACGATTGGAAGTGAAAGACTGTGGTAGAGGGTATGGGTGTCGACAGGAATTGGCTGAGTGAAAGGATATTGGATAAGAGGGGACTGGTAATGAATGTGGAGAAAACGACAGTAATCATATGCAAAAAGAGTGGGAGGGATGGCAGAAATGAGAAGTTTGCTATAGAAGGAAACGAAATTGAAAGAGTAAAGGTCTATAAGTATTTAGGTATTACATTGGCGCAAAATGGATCTTTTAAAGAATATTTTGAAATGGTAACTATGAAAGCAAAGGCTCTAATTGAGAGAATGAGGATTGTGTGGGAAAGAAAGTTTGTGGTGAGAATGAGAATGAAGTTGATGGATGTATGTGTGCACAGTGTTATGATGTACGGGGCGGAAGTAGGGCGGTTGAAGAAAGGGAGAAGATGGAAAGAATGCAAGTGCTTAAAAAGGATATTTGGACTGGAAAGGCATACAAGGAGTGAGATTGTTATGCAAGAGGTAGGAAAATTTAAATGTTGGATTAAAGGAGTGAAAAGAATGATTCAGTTTGAAGAGAAGGTATTGAGAGATGAGGGTTATAGGTTGGTTCGGCAAGCATACATGGAGAGAATGCTGAAAGGAGATTACGAAAGATGTGAGAATGTTTGGATTAAGAGTAGAATGAAACTGAATCGGAGGATCAGCTGGTCAACGGAAAGATGATATGAGAAGGTGATGGGAGGGAATGATGCGGTGAATGAGATTGTGGAAAGGATGAAAGGCGTAGAAAGGCAAAAGAGTTATAGGATTATAGGTGAGAGTAGAAATAATTGTATGTATATGAGGATAAAAGAAGAGGAAGGAATGGCAAAATATCTATTATCAGGAATGAGCGTGGAAGGTAAAAGAATAATTGCTAGGTTTAGATGCGGGAACGAGGAGAAAGGAAACAAATACTGGATGAAAGACATAGAAAGAATGTGTAGGATTTGTGGAATGAGAGAAGAAAAGTGGAATCACTGGGTTATAGAATGTGAGGGAATTAAATGGAGTGAAAAAGAAAGGGAAGAGGGGAAAACTGGAGGGTAGGCCTGGGACAGGAAGGTATAGGGTTAGAAATAATGAAACAAGTTATTAGGTAAATACGAAAGAGAAAATCAAAAAGGAATATGGAGAGTGTTAAGGGAGTAAATGGGTTGGAGATGGAAGATGGAACAAGGAAAGGAAGGAGATGGAGTGTAAGTGGATTGAGGGTGCAGATAGTTAGAAGGGGGAAAGATGGCTTGATGGAGAAACTATAAGAGGGAGGATGAAGCAGTAGGCTTTCCTTCTCCCGGGATGGAGAATATTGCAATAAAAAAATTTAAGGATCTACTTAGAATGTATTGGTTTCTTTTTTTATTACTGTCGTTTATTTTACTATTGTTTGTTTGTTTGTAAATATTTTTATGCCAATAAAGGCCATATCTCTATCATAACGGAGCTTATAACTATACCGTATAGCAAACTCCCAACGCTATTTTATAAAATATTATTTCATCACTGAATGCAGTATTGAAATAATTATAATATTTCGCCTATTAAAAATCATTAATTATATAAATGAGGTAATTATTTTAAAAACTGCATATTGACATTCAAATTGGCTTTAAAAGGAAGGTTAAGGGTAGATGTGCATTTCTGGCATACATGATAGATAGCCTTCATTAGTTCAGCAAACTATATAATAACCGCAGGCATATGAGCTTATGGATTCGTATCATAGATACCTTTAAGCTATAAAGTAAAGAAATTATTTTTAATGTACTTACCCAAATCAATAGAAAAATGCGTTACATAAAAAATGCATCCAAATATACAGGGTATCAAATGATTAAAAACAGCATTTTCTTTCGAACTTAGCTCATATCCTAGGATAGTTAATTTTATTATTATATATTTTGATTTCATTATAGCCATTTGCAAGCAATTAATTTATAAATTTTGTCATCTTTACGTTTCTGTCATGTTTTCAATTCATCAACATTATGATTATATATTTCCAGTTTATTTAATAATAACAAAAAACTTATTTTCTTTACGATCTCAACGTTGACTAATAATTTTATGCATAAAATCTAGTTCCTTATCTAGCACCTGAATCATTACTATATCTTATCTGAAAAATAAAACAACTGAATTTGTTATAGATAACAAATGCGATTTAGCGTGTAAGAAATATACTTGAAAAATAATTAATATAATACGTTGGTAGGAGTTTCTATACATAATAATAGCAATTTAATAATAACGCGAATTGACCGTACATTAATAGACTACCATTTAAAAAAATAGAAAGCAAAAGTAGATATATTTCCACCAATTAATCATATATCAACCAAACATAAGATCTGAAAGAATTTTATAAACTTACACGGTAAGAGGTACAAAATCTGAATGTAATCTGATAATTTTGGAGATTACTTACTTGAACAGATTCAGAAAGGTACCTACGCTCAGTGGCGTAACCAAGCGCTGTGGAGAAAACCTACATGAGTGCGCCCTAGGATATTAAAATTTATTTTTTTTCTGGCTTTAACCTCGGCAAAGTTTGTGATTAATTCGTCTAATTCAAAATTTTTTGTTTTGTCTCTTTCGATGGATAGTGTTGCTAGTAATGAGAGTCTCAATTGCGACACGCCGTAATCGTTTCTGGGGAAATACTGGATTAATGTTCCATTTTGCTGATAAATTGAGCGCTGCTTGTTTTATTAACGCTTTTCACAAATTTGCTGCGGTACCTAAATCTGCTTCCTTTCCTTGTAGTATTTTGGAAACAACATTAATTGCATCCAGTATTTCGTCTTCAATGATGATGATAATTATAATTGGGAATAATTGGAAGATTTCACCAACTCTTTGACTTCTTCTCTTTCTCCAATTTTACCACTTATTGCGAAGAAATTGAGAGGTTTGTACACATCGAAATATCGACATCGCAACGCATTCATGGCTTCAATGCGCGAAGACCACCTACTAGGTATAGAATCAGCCGCAAAAATTGGACCATTTCGACCAATTAATTCGGAATTTTGATTAGAATCAGTTCGTTCTTCTGTAGAATTGCTTGTAAATGAAGCAGATTTTTCAATAGACATTTTGGAAGGAGCTGGTTGAGAAGAAACAGTCGTAAAATAAGAAAATAATTTTGGAATTTTTGTGCGCAGGATTTCATTAGCTTCTTCTTTTTTCTTTCTTCTTTTCTTAAATTGTGCACCAGTTGCCTTAGGCATTTTGCTGAAACCACAATAGAAATGGTGATGTGAAAATTGGACAAGAACAATAGTACAATATAAAACGTACAATAAAGAAATACTCTTTCAAATGCACGTAGACGTAGGAATAGCAGTAGTTGTTCTCGCGATTCTAGTTCTATTCAAAACCTTAAATTAATATCTGGAACGCTATGAGAGCAAAAATACTTAATTTAACATGTTATTTTGTATAGAAACAAATTTTATGACAAGAGAAGGGGAGTAAATACACGTACTGCAAATTCTGGAACGTCAAATTCTTAACTTCCTACTCCTCTAATGGTACTTGTGGTTCTTACTCATTTGTCTCGATTTATTGCACTGATTGAATCTAAATTTCTTTAGAAGATTAGAATATGATAGAATTATAGCCTCTCGCAGAATTGCGAAAATATTGGGATAGGTTAGTCACAAATTCGAAAATAAGATATAAAGCCAATTGAAACTTCAATCGGTTAGAAAAGTTGAATTCACTGAACACTAAAACTTGAAGATATCCCATCTACAACGGTGTTCGATTAAATAGCAGTGTGACATTATAAGACATAAAATGAGGACATAAAGACATAAAATTTTTATAATTCGACCTAAACATTACGTCATTAGCGGACCGGGCAAACGTTGTTTTGTTCCGCTTGGTCCTCATATTTGCCTACGGCGCCGACAGCTCCGCTGGACATGGCCTAATTGCCGCCGCCAGCGACATGGCTAAATTGGCGCGGCTTTTCTGCGGCCAGCGACATGACCTAATCGGCTCGGCTTTTCCGCGGCCAGCGACATTGTCTAACTACCGCGACTTGATGGTCGGTCAAACGGTGCCGAAGTCTATTAATCTCAAACATATATATATATATATATATATATACAGGGTGTGACAATAGGACGTCCGTTTCCCATAACTTGGTGTGTATGATTGGTAACAATTTGAAATTTTGGGAATGTGTTATACCACATGAGCATCTTTTAAAAATATTTTCAGGTATACAGGTGTTTCAAAAAGTGCTACATGAAAAGTTTACTTTTTTTAAATGGAATACCTACATATTTTAATTTTATTTCAAACTCTTTGCTATTCTCTAACGTTTGTAGAAGTATCAAAGTAATCTGCTCAACGGTTCACAAGTTACAATTGTTTTTGTCAATTGTCAAGTTACAAATTGTTAAATTCATATTGTAAATTAAAACGTCGCTGTGTCCAAACGCTTCGAGATTTAAAAATAAAATTTGTTGTGGCGATTGCTTCAGGTCAGAAAATAATACCTGTACCTTGTTTTTAATCAGATATACAGAGGGTCAGTATGTAAGTATCAACTTTGCCGACTTTAAAGTTATTTTTCTCCATTTTCTTAGAATATAAGCGCTGTAGAATTAATTTTTTGTCGATCTATATGTAATGTCCCTATACGTATCTTTCGCGGTTTTTATGATAAACATAAAAATTAAAAATTGCATAGTATTTACTATTTTTGTTTAAAAATAACATTACCAATTATTTAAAATAAATTAAGGGTGATTTAAAGTTCATTTATACAAAAACATTATAAAACAAGAACAAAATAAATAAATTTAATAAAAAAAGAAGTAGCTAAGTCAATTGTGATAAACATATTGGCAGAAGTAATGAAACATAGAAAACGTAAGGTAATAAATGCTCCAAATGTCTGCCCCCTTGCTGCAAACAAAGATTTATTCTGTTTAAAAACCCCATCTGCACTCTTCTTAATTGTTGAGATGTTATGCTTCTAAAAGCGTTAATAATCCTTTGCTTAATGTTTTCTGCTGTTGTTGGAGGTTCCGCATATACCATTTCTTTTACATATCCCAATAAGTAGAAATCGGGATGTGTAGTATCGGGTGACCTAGCCGGCCATTTTACAGGACCAGTTGTTCCTAGCCATCTCTCGGGGTAAGTGTTACTAAGGTAATCTCGTACGACAATAGAATTATGCTGTGGTGTACCATCATGCTGCAACCACATGTTTTCTCGAATTTCATGAGGACCATTTGCAATAATTGAGGTAATTCGTTTTGTAAGAAACCTAAGTATACTGGCCCAGTTAGATGATATTGCAAAAAATGCGGTTCTATAATATACTCGCCCTCCCCAGACGTTGACGCTCCATCTATGCTGCCGGTCCACTTGTAAAATACTAGGATTCTCAATTGCATAATAGTGAAAATTATGTTGGTTTACAGCGTCATTCTTGTGAAAAGTTGCCTCATCAAAAAATAATACATAAAGAAAGATGGATTTTCTTCTAACTTTTGACTGGCCCAGTTACAAAATTCAACACGTCTCTCAAAATCCTCTTCTGTAAGCTCTTAATGTAACTTGATGATGAATATGGTAAGGGTGCAATCGATTTTTTTCAAAATTCGTTGAACAGATCTTTTATTTACACCGGTATTTTCATTGATTATTCTTTGACTCACATTTGGATTTTCTGTAATTGACAACAGAATGCTTAACTCATTTTCTTCATTTGTTACCCTTTTAGATCTCTTGTTTTTAGTGTAACAAACATTTCCAGTCTCAATAAATCTTGTCATTAGCTTCTCGAAAACTCTTTTCCGGATGTCTCCTTTCTGGATATTTTTCCCTATAAATCCTACTCGCCAAAAACGGGTTCCTTTCGGATGTACCCAACATGTAACTCATATCTACTAATTCAGTTTTTGAATAATTCATTTTTACGCATAACAAACAATCTTAACTGCACTTTTGACAATTTAATCTGACAACTCGCATTCTTATTTTCATTTGTTTTTTTTTAAATTTTCTCGCTAACTTGATTAATATCTTATTATGCATATGTATAACATTGCAATTTTAAGTTTTCATGTTTATCGAAAAAAAAAACCCTAAAGACAGGTATAGGGACATTACATATTGATCGGCTAAAAAATTATACATAAAATATACAGGTGCTCCATTTAAGAAAATGGAGAAAAATCACTTCAAAGTCGACAAAGTTGATAGTTTTATACTGACTAGCCTGTACATCTGATAATAAAAACAAGCTACAAGTATTATTTTCTGACCTTACCCAATCGACACAAGAAATTTTATTTCTAAATCTCGAAGCGTTTGGACACAACGACGTTTTAATTGACAATATGAAATACACAATTTTTTTACAAAAACAATTGTGACTTGACAACCGCGGAGCAGATTTCTTTGATACTTCTACAAATGTAGAGGATAGCAAAGAGTTTTAAATAAAATTAAAATATATTCCATTAAAAAAAGTAAACATTTTCATGTAACACTTTTTTGAAACACCCTGTATACCTAAAAATATCTTTATAAGATGCTCATTTGGCAGCATAACACATCCCCAAAATTTTAAATTGTTACCAATCATACACACCAAGTTATTGGAAACGGACGTACTATTGTCCCAACTTTATTAAAACTAATATTACACCTCTTGTTGATACGGCTTACAAAGTCAGAAAAAAGTTTCCTGTTCATGGGCATTACATTTTTAAATAAATTATTAACGATACAAATTAGAGAACTACAAACCAAAGATTTCAAAACGACAGTTTATAAAATTATTATACAGTGGAGGAATTTTAGAGCTCAAATTTTTAAACTCAAATACAATGAGCTTCTCAAAATGACGCTGTGATCTTTAAATGCACCAACTGTAGGACATTGTAACAAAAATAATTTACTTATTTATGTATTGGATTTCTACATGGATTGTATATTTTCTCAGATTTTTGGATGTACATATATTAACTATGACGAGTGTAATTAATATTTATTGAATGAACACAATAAATTTTTTTCTTTCTTCTTCTTTCTTTCTAAAATATATTTATCATAAAAATTGTGAAATTAACCTTTTGTCTATGTTGTATAACTGCATCTTCGCACCTATCCAAAACCATTTTCTCCGTAAGTATGCCCTCTTGTGATGCATAGGCCGCAGCTTGCCATGCTACACCCAATTTGGCGATCTCACGACCGGACATGCCTTCAGCCATTTTTGCCATACGACTACAAAGGGCACCGTAATCGAACTGATCCACTTTTAAGCGTCTATTAAAATATAAATATAACGTTAAAACTTAAAATAGAAGTATTACATCAAAGCTACCACATGAACCGATACAAGGATATAATTTCCCGAGAAATAGAAAATAACAAAAAAATTCATTTCAGTGTATAAAGTAGAAATAACATATAATAATTATAGACCAATAGCAAATCTATCGTTCATAAGCTAACTTTTTGAAATTATTATTTTAAAACGAATGTAAATAACGTATAAGTAACTTGAACAAGTTAACGTACTTGATCGATTATCTCGAGAGCGCTAAACAGGTCAAAAAATGCACAAACCAGATAATTCGAGTGACGTCACATTTTATGTTGCTACAACTTTCCCATTCGAATTTATACAAGCATTCAAAATAATCATAAAGATCAAGGAAAACAGTAATGAAATATATGAAAATCCAATTTTTTGGGAATTGTTAGTTTCAGGTAAAATTTGAATAGATCTGGCTATAACAAAAAACATACAATGTACACTGGGAGTTAATGGGTTAAAAAATAAAAGAAATATTCTTCTTTCAAAAGCATTTGTTCTTCTGTTTGAAATCACTAGAAAATTTACCCGACATTTTTTGCAGGGACTGTAAAATTATAATTCAATATTGAACTAAAAAAGATTAACTTGACTCCAAAAGTAAAGTTTTAAAAATATATTTTGAAATTACATATTAATGATATAAAAATAGTATTACCTGATGCCTTCAGTTGCTGGTTCAAGAACGAATTTATCAAAATACAATCGAATTAATCTCTCCCTTTCTTCTAAGCCGGGTAAATCAAACTCCACCATTTCATCTAAACGATCATTGACAGCCCAATCAAATTGTTCAGGTGTATTTGAAGCCAAAACTAACATAAACTTACCACTTTGTTCACCTGAAAGTAAACTCGAATCATCAAGTGTTTCAAAAACTCCAAATTATTGATTTAAGAATTAAACTTTATTAATGCGCACACATGTTTCAGGTTGTCAATTGCCTCTTTTTAAATGTCATTAGAGAATTTTTTTTCAATAACCTGTTACAATATTGACTAAAAGTATATTTACAAATCTATACAAATTAACCTTTTCTTTTGTAACACGTTCTTGAAATGGCACGACGATTTGGATGGATATTTGATTTAAAATATTTGACGGTGGTATGTCTAATATTTGGATCGCCAATAAAGGTTTTTGTGTTTCAAAATCTCCAACATTAGAAATCTATAGACTAACAAATAAATGTAACATGTTCAACATGAATATAACATGACACTAACCTGTACGATACAAAAAAGCATTTAACGTAGCTCTTAAATCTTCGGATATTGTTTCTGACGATCGTTTACGCAAAAAGGCGTCGGCTTCATCTATGAATAGAATGAGACCCTTTCTCGTATTTTTAGCCCAATCGAAAACCTTATGAACTGCAGTGACTCCATCTCGACCCATAGGAGCAATATCGCCTCCCGTCAAAATTGCGTAATCCATATTAGAATGTTGTGCAAGTTTCTAAAACATTCATATTATTTGCAAACAAATAAATAAATTTAGAAACAAATATAGAGGCATTAATTACAACGATGAGAGCATTCAAGTGTAAAATCAACCACTCACAAACACAGAAATGTAATTCATTTAAAATGTAGAGTATTTAATACTATAAAAATTGGCAGTCTATATGGAAACAGCGACAATGTATAACACTGCTAACTAATACGTAATCTTCATTTATACACTCATACCATAATTTTACCGTTACATTAAATAAAACTTTGTTATACGTGAGAATAACACAGTATTCTGTAATAAGAAATAATTAAAATATAGAGTATGGAAAAGACAATTTGGATTAATCCTAAAGAACGACATGAAAATCTATAAAATTTTAAACAATGAAAGGGTTGCGGCTTTTAGTTTTATTTTGTTACTTTTTCGTAAATTTGTGTCTGATTTTATTTTAAGTAAACAAACTTAAAAGAAGTTTGTTATTCTCAATAATTAAAAAAAATCTTATATATTTTTTATATCATACCTTTGTAAACTCATTAATTCTTTTTTTCAATAAATGTATAGTAATGTACAAATATTCCTATGCGTATAAAGATGTAAAAAGAAAAATCAACTACATTTTTTTATATTAAATAATTGTTGTTTATATAACTAATAACATAAATAAATAATAATAATTTTAATTAAGCAAATCAGCACAAAAATCACTTAATTTAGTAACAAATATTCAAATGTGACATTGATAATTGCATAAAGGTTAAAATTATTCCGTGCATTGTTGGTTTGATCTGCTCAGTCTTTGGATTTTACGCGCAGAAAACCCCAAGTTTTCATCACCTCTTATTATACACAGGCACAACGTTAGATATTTTCAAGGCACTAGGAAACTGACCTATACCAACTGATTTGTTTATAATTGTTGTTAGAGGTTCTGAAACTGCGGTACTACATTGCTTTAACAGATAAATAGGAAGTTCGTCGTACCCTACTGAATTTCTATTTTTTTAAATTTAATGATAGTTCCGCGTCAATAAAAAACATTGAATTCAAGCTTATTGAGTCGGTTGTAGAGTTATTTGAAAAATTATCTTGAAAATATGATTCGATTAATTTTTTAGAAAAGTATTCGGCGCTATTAGCAATTTCTTGCCTATCTGTGACGGTTTTCCCTTCTATGTATAGAGACCTACATATCGTTTGATTCTTCTTGGTGTTCCTTTTATCATTGATAATTTTTCATACTTTACTCTTGCTTTTATTTTCTACGTTGTTAATAATGATTCCAATTGATTTTTATAAAAATCTTTTTTGCCCTGTAAGACTCCAAAATTCGCTCATCTGGTCATTTTGAATAACTAGTATAAATTATTTATTTCGGTAGAGTGCCTGTAGTTCCATGTTGTTCCAAGGGACCCTATTTGCTGTTGGACCGCAATATTTTGCTCTGATCGATTTTATTGGAAAACACGTGTCAAAGTAAGATTTAAAATGATTCCAGAAGGTTGCGTACATTTCATCTATATCAGTATACTCATCATGTAATAAGTGTGACTCGTCAAACACATACAAATTTTTGAACATTGCTACATTATTTGCCGAGAAGTCTTTTTGTAATGTAGGAATTGTTTTGATAATTATTACTTATAAATTTAGGTTCAGATGAATAAGTAACTTTTGTGCGGTATGATCAGAAATGTTTGGTTCATGTATTGTGAACTCATTCTGATCAATGTTAGTAATTATATAATCTATCACAGATTCACAAGTTACTTATCTATATCTATACTTATCTATAATACAAGTTACTTTTTGCTTATTACAAGCAAATAAGTTAAAGTTCGCCAAAATATTATTAAGTGTAGCACTTTCATAATTCACTATAGCCTCATTTATATTTAAATCATAACACAATATAACATATGTGAATTTTTGTAGCTTCGATAAAATTTCTGTTAACTTAGTAATAAATATTTCGTAATTAGAGTTAGGTGGTCTATATAAGCTTAAAATACAAAGTTTATTAAGCAGTATCGTACATGATACTTCAGAATGAAATTCTTCGCTGCTGTCTTGTAGAAATTTTAAAGTTTTACAATGCTCGACAAGTGAATATTTTACATAAATAGCTGGTCGTCCGTGCGTATACTTATTGCGAAGAAACTTGAGGAATTTTTGTATATCCTTGTAGACACATTGTGAAAGTTGCACTTCGTTTAACCAATGTCCACTTATGCAGAAAATATCTGAGCGAATACTATTCAAAAGTTTCCACTTCGTTTACTTTATGGTTAAATACTGAGCGTTTAATTGCACACATTGAAATGTTCTAAATTTCTCGCTTGGCACCTCAATTTTGAAGGAGCTTCAAAAAAGAATCTGCTCTTTTCAGTTAGTGAAAATGAGTATCGAAAATCATAACCATATTTGTCATATTATGCTCGACCATTCCGAGAAATATTGGAATGCAGTACAGTCATTTCGCGATCTCCACGAACTTTTTAGCGAAGGAACGAACAATCAGAAAAAGCCAAGTTGAAAGATAGTCGAAGAAGTTCAAATCGGGCGATAAAAACCTCGCAAATGAAAAAGGAAGAGGTCGACCATAAAATTTCGACGATCAGATACTTTTGGTAATCGTGGAAGAGGACAAGAGCTTGACATCGAGAATGTTGGCTGAAGACATCAATGTGGACCATTTGACCATCGTGTGTCATCTCAAAAAGCTCCGACAAGTATGGAAAGGAAAACTAGGTAAGAAAAGTATGGAACTTCCGACAACAAAGTCGAACGTGTCCGAATTTTCACATTTTCTGCAGAGAAACTAGTAAACTCCGCCCCTGAGAAATCTCATCACTGGAGACAAATCGTGTCTTCTCTTCAAAAACGTCAAAAAACAGAGAGTTTGCATTTTGCCAAGTGTTTCACCCAAAGAAATACCGAAAGGCGTCCACTGTAAGAAGGCAAAGTGGCAGGTGGGTCAGAAGCGGAATCATCCACTGGGAAATCATCTTAAAAGCGATTTGTTATTGGTGGAATGACGACGATGAGCGTTAACAGCCGCGAAATGCCGACAAGCGTCAATTAAATATCATCATCGACTATCTGGCTCAACCTGACCGCATTCACGCTGCAATCTCGAGAAGAAAAGACCGCGCAAAAAGAACCATATCATCTTTAACCACGATAATGCCGATTCACATGTTGAGCATCGTGCCGTCGAATCTATCGCCAATAAGGACTGGGAACTGCTTCCACATCGGTCATATTCTCCCACAGAAGCAACTACGGTCTATCACAATCGATCGCTGAAAAATGGGTCGCCATCAAAGAGTAGATTGCCTCTAAGAACAGCAACGTCTTCGCCCAAGTAATGGACTGGTCACAAAGCAAATGGGAAGCAGTAATTGAAGTAGATGGTGAATATGCTCCGGAATAATCATTTAAATGTTGTTATTGCTTTTATAAAAATAAAATTTGTTTTAAAAAAGCTGCAATAATTATGCACCGACCCAATAATTATTACTTTGAAGTTAAAACCTTTTTTAAGTCTAATCGGATGGGTTAACTCAATCTAAACTAAATTCACAGAAATTGTCGCAGCAAAAAAGCTGAAAGCTTTGAGAATGACTCTTAGCATTTTACTGTATGATATATTAAAATAGTTTGATTATGCAGCTCATTCTTATTTACAAAATGTGATCACTATGGAATTAGCATTCAGGATAATTAACTGTTAAGTTTACTTAAATCAGAAACACAAGTAGTAACAGAATACTGTTCTTGAACGTTCAGTATTTCTTGAAATCAGGACAGTGCTCTTGTAATCAGAATAAAATTCCCAGGCAACTATTTGTAACTTTTACTCGAAAGTTTTGCATATCAAAAATAAAAGTAATGATATAAGTATTCATACAATATGTATGTAAATTTATATAATATACTCACAAATAAATTGAAAATTACCTTAGCAAACATAGTTTTGCCAGTTCCAGGTGGACCATGAAATAATATATTTCTATATAAGCCCTTATTTTGTTTCGTATTTTTAGTAGCTATGGCTATGTCTCGTAATCGCTCCTCTAATTTTGGAGCTAAAACTATTCCAGAGAGGGCATTGCCTGCATGTGTGCGTAACTGTTTTATAGACTGGATTGGGTGCCGTACAATATCCAAAAATGAAAATCTGTTGGGTGAAAAGAATAATGGGTGAAAGGTGAATAGAATAATTACATATACGAATATAATAATTCGTGTCGTCGAAATATAAGTAGATTTATTATAAGTAGAAATATAAGTAGATTTTAAATGCTCTAAGAATGCACCATATACAACATTATTTTGAAGAATTAGGAAAGGCGTTTTGTTATTGATTTCTTGCATAGTGAAGGAAGGAGTGAAATGGCTGATATTCAGCGCAGAATGAAGCTACGATATAAAAAATTCTGTTAACTACTCCAACAAAGCTTATGAATAGAGCAAGAAATTGAACTGCAGCTCAAAGTGTTCAGGCCTTTCCAGCCCCTTCATACCATGCTTGTCGGTCAGAAGCAAGCGCTTTCCAACAGATTATCTTCCACAGCAATCATCTCTTACGTTATTGACTTTGTCGTTTTCTTCCTTCAGGATGTCAATGGAATACCGGACCTGTCGCTCGTCTGCTCTTTATTCTCTCTAGGTGTCCTATCCATCGAAGTTCCACTCTTCTTATATCTATTGAAATACGATGCTTCTCATATAACTCTGTTATATCGTATTCGCCAGGTTCCACTTTCTGGGCTGGTCAAAAAGTTTTCCTAAGGATTTTACTTATTCAGGTATTCAATGCTCTCTCCGATGTCACTACAAAGGATGACAACATTCCTAATTACTGGTCATACTTTTGATCTTATGAGAAATAGTGCGTGATATCGGTAATTTTAATAGGCTGTAATAACATCAATTTTGTTATGCAATATTATTCTCCTTAATTTCAGTCATTGTATTATTATCCTTGGTGAGTCTGAGACCACAAACAAAGTTGTTGACATTTTCAAATATTGTATCATTAACAGGTTATATCTTTCATGAGATAA
>WYDF02257197.1:0-19753 GCA_009867245.2 Adranes taylori
AGAACAACGAAGATATTTGCAATTAGCCCACGCCCCCCCCAGTGAACTTTGCGCGCCCCCCACTTTGGAAACCTCTGGTATACAGTATTATGCGTTGAATGAAAGTAATGCCATCCCCACAAGTGGCAAAGAGCGCGATGTTGCTACATTTAAAATTTTACAAACTTCTTGATATATTTCAGGAACTATAAAAGAGAGGACACTTGAATAAACTTTATTCTATAGGTCACCAAAAGCTCGTTCAATTTTATTTGAAACATTTTTTTTTTTAATTACAAAGATATAAACAGTGTGTTTTTTGTTTTGTGAAGTTTGCGATCGATTTACTTGAGACCGGCTATTGTACATTAAATATCTCGATTCCTATAAAAGATGAAAAAATAAAACTTGGGGAACAAGTGTAAGACCCAGGGACCTCAATTTTACAACGGGCACGAAGAAAGGGTGACTCAAAAGCGGTAGTGGGGAATAATGAAGTGAAAAATGGCAGCAGACCGCAGCAAAGCGGACAAATTCATAACACCAAACACGCCAGACTGCTCTTTTAGAAATTTGTCGAAAAGAGAGTCAAAAGGGATCGTAGGCCCGTATGTGCCTTAAGCAAATATGGGGAAAATGTGAGTCAAGAGTGGCCGTAGGCTGCGGCAAACCGCACAGCAAAGCTGTCCGCGTCGTAGGCAAATACCGGGAAAATGTAAGTCAATGGTTGTAGGGAAATATGGGGACCGGGGGATTCATGGGTTAGACTAATGTTATTTAGTTTACCCTAAACACTATTGTGCTAATTTAATTTAATAGACGACTTAAAAGGTGACAGTTAAAACTAAAAGGTTCAACTCTTACTTTATGCAAGATGTAACAACGTAGGACTTCCAGTATATGAAAGATGGGGTGGCGATCACGTCGACGAATTTTTTATAGTTAAGATTCTTTGTCGAGGATTTTAATTTTTTCTGTCTAAGTTGTGTTTTTGTTCAAAATGGTGTGTTGCGATGCCGTTTTAGGGTTTTCTTTGTGTTGTTCTTTGCAGTCATTTTTATGGTTTGAAATTCTGTTGTTGACATATTGTTTGGTCTGTCCAATGTATATTCCTGAGCAGTTTTGGAAGTTAATTTGGTATATTTCGTTTGAGTTTTATTCTTTGTTGTGCTTTTTGTTTGTGAAAAGATTTTGCTTATTTTGTTGTCATTGTAGAGGCTAATTTTAGGTGTTTTATGTATGGGATTTTGAAATAACGTTTGTTCTGGTTTGTGATATTGGTATCTATGGTTTGGTTGTTGTTTTCCTTTTGCGGTTTTAATAGGGTGGAGGTTAAACAATTTATTGATTGTATTAAGGGGTATCCGTTTTGTAGGAGGAGGTTAGTGCCTGTTTGTATGTTTTGCTTCCAGCATATTTTGTCGCTTATTAGGGCAATTTTATGATGCATAGGTTTGTTTTGACTCATTGGAAGTGTAGAGGTCTACCTGATGCTATCGGTTTTGTGTAGCATTTGGTTGTCCACGTGTTGTAAAATTAAAATAAAAGAAAATCTAACGACAACAAATCATAACCAAATACAATCAACTGACCCACCTTATCAGATAAACCAAATACAAAATGAAATCACCTAGAGAAACACTGACCATAATATTACCGGCCCTACAAAATTTATAATTTATCAATCAAAAACGACATAATCCAAAAATCTATACATTTCATAACTCATATTTCGTAGCCTGACGAAGTTTATATATTTAACGAAAGCTTGCTCTAAATTATACTTTTATTAAAAACATCTTTCCGCATCAAAACAAAAAATAATATACATAATAAAAATGGATGAAATCCAAACAATAACTAAAATTGAGTCTAGTATTTACTAAAGAAATAAGATAACATACCACAATATCATTAGTCATTTTAAGGTTTAATATATTTTTTGAATGTACGTATTTCATTACATATCTAATTTTACATGGATCTTGAAGGTATAATCTTTCAGCTGCTTTTTCAAAGTCTTCCCAGGCTTCGATATAAGTCATTATTTCCAGAAATTACTAGCACATTTTAAATTTTGTTACTTATTTGGTGACGTACAAATATGCAAAGATCTGATATATCGAAAAGCAAGTTGCAGACCAATTCGAAAAGTCGAAACTCAATTATCAAATTATTGATTAAATTAAGTATTACGAATATAGATGGAGCTGAGTTGCTGCGCGACATATTGAACTATATACCACCAAGTAATAGCACGTATGCCTATTAACATAGTTTTGAGACCAAGTATTTTTATGCAATCCGCAATACTTGTGGCATGCATATCTGTGTTCAACTCATACTAAATATAGAAAAAATTTATGTACCAACACATCAATTCAAGTAAAAATGATAATTATTGCTGGATATTAGTTAATACATTTAATATACTAATATCAAGCAATAATCATCGTTTTTACTTGGATTGATATGTTGGTACGTTATTTTTCCCATATTTAGTATGAGTTAAACAGAGGTAGATATACTACTATTTCTGTATAATTCATACCAAATATAGAAAAAATTGACGTATCAGAAGATTTACTTTGTATATATTTATAGATTACTTAAGTAAAATAATTTTATTTATTAGTTCTTTGACTAGTTAATTCTTCGTCTGTTCTTTCACTAATTAGTGTATTTAGTTTTTTGCATTGCTTTTGTAAATGCAAGGGCAAGTTAAAGACACTGGGAACAGCTGATGGCTTTAACCGTACAAGTGTACTTCCATATAATCTACTAATAACAAATGATCACTTCAAATTCTGATACTTTTAGGATGATACCAGTTTTGTCTTCTAATGGTTGTGATCCATTGTTTTAATGACTATGTATGGGCGATTGAAAGGAAACTTTAAGAAATAAAACACATTTAAACATTATGGATAAGACATGTTTCGTAACTTAACTTTAACTCCAATGTAACCTACTACCTATGAAAATGTATATTTTTCTGCTTACTATGCAAATTTTTGCAACCAAAGGCTTAGCAATATACCAATAGTTAGAGCTATAAATATATGTGTTGAACTAGTCCATAAATTATTTAAATAATGTCAAATACGTAAATCTGAATATCGTCAAGTCTTACATAAATAAGCACGAGAGAGAGAGATAGAGAGCGAAATACCACAATTTAGTCCTCTCGCTCTGCGTCACTTTTAAGGGGCAAACTACACATAGCTATGTGGTGTATAGTTTAATGTCTGTCCGATACATGATGTGGTCCATCTCGGAATAGTTCCATGTAAAAATTATTAATTAAATCTTTAAGTATTTTAATAATCATATGATAATGTGGTTTTAATATTTCTGATTTCTATTAAAAGAGTTCGTCCATGAACACCATACGTGATGGTTTGCGAGTATAGTAATATCCTTTAACATTTTGATTACTGTTTAAAAGTGTTTTGTTTTTGTTCATGTTGTTTCATTCCTTTATACTTTTTATGAGCCTCGTAGTTCTAACATTAGGTGTTTCTTTAGATACTTGTGATTGTTTTTTAGTTCGTGATAGGCTTAAAATGGCGAAAGCATGTCGACCCTAAATAATTATATACAGAAGAAAAAGAATTTAGACGCCACTGGAACTAGTCACTGTCCTTAATTATTAAAATAAATCTATTTCTTTAAACTTTAATAATCTTTAAATATTTTAACGATCCTATAATAATATCCCTTAACATTTGTGATTACTGTTTAAAAGTGTTTTTTATTAATGTTGTATATTCCTTTAACTTTTATATACCTTATTATCCTAGCAGTTTTTCTTTAAATGTTTTTTCTACTGGTTGTTTTATTCATTATTATCGTTATATTCATTTAAACTTTTTATGAACCTGGTTGTTCTAACATCAAGTGTTTTTTTACATACTTTTGTGATTGTTTTCATGTTGTTTGGTAGCCGGTGATAGGCCTAAAATGGTGAAAGCATGCTCACACTAAATAATTATATAATGAAAAAGAAGCAGATATTGGTCAAATAGGCAGTAGTCAGTATAAATTAGAGTTGAATTCTAATATAATTATTTTCCTTAATTATTAAAATAAATCTATTTTTAAATTGATGTCTAATAAATTTATTTTGATTTAAATAAACTACATTAACCAAAACATGTCTTATATAAAATATAATAAGCTGGAAAAATATTAAAAAAATTGCAAGCAGTATTAACTGAGAAATATTTCAAGGAATCTAAAGGTTCAACAGGTTTTTAGTAAACTATGAAGTAGATTGTTTGAAATAATAAATGAAATGCAATCTTCTCATTGCCATTCCAAAATGATTTACATTGTGATTATATTATTATTATTATTATTAGCCATGTTCTTTCATTTATATTTTAAATCGTTGTTATGTTTTTTTAGTAAAATATTCTTTTGGGGTGCTTTTTTTTATCGTGATTACCTAATATAACCAACCGTGATTTTACAATCAAGATTGACTTCATTATCGAAAAACACAGTTATAATTTATATGTAAATTTTTTTTTTCTATTTTTCACCGTATTTTTAGGTAGTTCATATTTTTGTACTCAGTATTGCTACATACAGGTGTACTCGTGTTTACATACAGGTTACCCATTTTTAATATTCTAAGAACTTAAATTATACAATATTGATTAGTGTGTAGCAAAATTAGCTAAATAAAATTTCTTTACTTGCTTATGTAAAAATATTTAAAACGTTGGAACAACTAAAAGTTTTAAATCGTCGATTTTTAATTGTGTGAACTATTTTTGCTTTCAGTTTTACTAGTGAGTATACTTTAGGCAAAGATTGAAAGCAATGTATTTTTATATAAGTATTGTGTTTTTGATACAGATAAAATACATTGAACGTACTCCTACGAATCTGTGCTTGATCATGTTTTGTAGATTAACTCAGTCAGAAATGTATATACGCAGAACGAAGAAACAAATACGAAGAAACAAATTTTTGCTTGTACTCTGAAAGTATGGTTGCTGATTTGTCTGTATTTAATCAAGTAAATAAATAAATGATTAAAATAAAATGTTAGATGAAATATTATAATGCTGGCTTTAAGAAAACGGAGAAAATAAATATCTTGTATAAATTTTATTATTTATTATAAATATACAATGGCCAAGTACAGTGTTTCAAATTAGTGTTTGTGTTTCTTTTTGATATTTAAAATATTTTAGAGAAATGATTATTATGTTTGTCTACGACACTCAATTACTTCAGAGAGAAGAAGATGATCCTGCATCTGCAATTTTATATTTTCATCCAGGATGGGTGTCAGAGGAACAAAAGACAGCTCTTTGTGGACAACTAATTGGGTCGATACACTTTTTGAAAACTGTCTTTAAAGTTCCGCAAATTATTTCATTACAAAGTGGCAAGTTTTTTATTGAAGAACATGGAAGATACACAATTGTATGTAATAGTCTTTTATCTAGAAGTTTTATGTGACTAAATCTTTTTTATTTGATACTTGTTATTTGGTTTTAATTAGGCAATCGGCACTGATAGAAATATAGTTGATTGGATTCTTAAACATCGAGCAGAAACTTTATCGTCTTTGATAACATTTTTTCATAGTGATTTAGAAACCATGTCAGGAATAAATGAAAATAATGAAGTATTTTCATCAAAACTATATCATATGTTCGAAACATACTTAAAAATTATAACTTATGGTAGTAATTTATTTTGTAGTATACCCACTATACAGTTACCAAAGGTATGGTGCTTTTATTTTTTATGCATATGCTTATATTTTATTAATACTTACACTGCACCCTAGAGTATTGATATCGTCCTGAAGTTTATTTTAATTATAAATGGTGGATGCATGATTCGATTATCTACTATTAAATAATATTAAACTTTTAGAGTGCCAATCATGTTTTCCTTGAAGCTACACAGATCTTGCACTGTTGTCAGGAAGTAGATTATGTCTTGGGTGGAACACTGCTTTACCATAACAAGTAATTTTTCCATTTCCATATTCTTTTATAATTTCAATAATTTTTTTATAATTACATCGTGCTCATTGTATCGCTCAGGTTCTTTAACGATGTTTCAAGTTAATTTTGAATAGAATTTGTACAGACATAAAAATTAGTTCATTCAAGATATATTGTAAATATTAAATGTATTTGGTATCATTACATATATAGTCTATATATGTATTTATTGATTTGAAGATACAGTGCACTACTTATATTTATTTTAGAGTTGTAACAACACAGTTGAGTTCGAATTTAACAAAAAGATTAGTTTTGAGCGATCCTTACCGAATTAAAACACCAGCAGACACAGTTAGTGTTGATTTTGCACTTCCTCTTGGTGTACAACTTATTTACATCTATATTGAAGGACAAGATTATCAAGATTTGTTGGAAAATGCTACAAGATCTCGGACTGTTCATCAGTTCTTAACTAGGAAGTCAAACAATAAGAAGGTATTATTAATGTCCATGTAGGCTTATTATTTTGTCAGTTGCGCGAATTTATACATGAAAATTCGTAACTATTTTTCATGTATTGCTGAATTGGTCGAAAAGTGACAGATTCATTTTTTGCAGTAGAGGAAATGTTTTCTATAATTCATGCCTAATAATGGCGTTTTTATTATATATTTGAATATCCTGGCTCATTAAATGTCTTAGGGCAATACGACAATGCGTACAAGGGTTACTGATCATTTAACAGTTCCAACTCGGAGTTCACACTAAGGTTTTGTTTTTATTCTATAGGTTCGTGAAAAATATTACAATAGTATGAGCATCAAGATTTAAACTAAATCATGGTGGAGTTGGTGTTGAAGGAAAATTTTCGAATTTTAATCCAAATTTAGCCAGCAGTGTGTAAGACACTTATAATTGAGGCAATTGATGTGCTGAATAAAATCTATAAACAGATATTCTATAATCAGTTGAGCATATTTTTATTACTAAAATCATTTTCTTTGCTGTTTCTCTCTTCGTATAATCCTTTAGTTCAGAAAAGAAAATACTTTAGTTCAAATGAATGAAGAAGAATAGTTTTCTCTTGCTTCATAAATATTTCACATCAGCTAAGAACTTTAATTCCTAAAGGAATAACAATTATTATACTTACTCACGCTCGTTTATCAGCATTATAATTTGCAGCTGCACAGATCTAACCAAGAGGCACAGATCTAACCAAGAGGCACAGTTTAGGACGGCATTCTCGGGTATTCTATAAAGAGACATTTCTGAGGTTTGGACGTATTCAAACCTTAGCAGTTCAAACAAAATACAAAAATTCCATTAATACAAAACAAACAAAAAAAAACGTAGTAAACCGCAAAATGTCTGAGAATTGTGAAAATAAATACCCGTTTCCTCCACCAATTTGTCGCGACCCATTTTTTAAGAAAAGAAAATACTTTAGTACTTTGTCGCGACCCATTTTTTAAACCTCAACTGGTATGGTGATTTCTGGGTTACATAACACGTATTGTGTGTCAAAAACGACCCGGACCTATTTTAAAGAGAGGGGAAACATTTTTTTAAATCTAAATAGAAAGATTAGTTTGTGTAGGTAAAAATGAAACACAAAGTATAAAAAGTAGCAAACGTTTATTATAAGGCGGAAATACAAATGTTTAAAAAAGACCACTTTAAAAAAATATAGAAATTAAAATTAGTTTCATACTCTTTGGCAATAATAAAAATAATTAATACTCTAGACAAAAAATAAACCTTTAACCTATCAAAATAGGATATAAAACAAACATTTATGTAAGAAACGCTTTTGGTAATGAAGAATGTAAGTAGTATTTACCTTTACGCAGTAAGACGAATTTTAAGTAAGTAGGTGCTAATTTTGAAAATTGTGATGAAAAGAATATTATAAGAATTAATTGTAAAAAAAAGGTGGACACGTGTTTCTAGCTTAGGTTATAGCTGTTATCAACACCTTTTCTTATTCCAAATATAGGCGTAAGGTCTCATTGCATCGAACTACGACTCCGATACTCAACCGTTAAGCTATGAACGCCTCGACAACAAATTTCTAAAATCTGCTATTAAGTTTACATATATTAAGATGTTATATTTTGAAATATTCGCTGTATACACTTTGGTGTAATGTATTGTATCAGCAGTGTTTTGCATTTGGACGAATTAACACCTTTAACAAATTGAGATGAACCATTAATGTATTTACCAATGAAGCAAGGGACTTTAACAATCAAAGTTCACCTCGTATAATACTTGCATTGGATTTTTTTTCTGAGCAGCATCGGACCATCCTAAAGATGGCCAAAGTTGTTTCTACAGTGATCTTACTAGAAAAGGCTACTTTAACAATCAAAGCTCAAAACTCTTAACACATGTGGTTCATATCCTGTATTAGAGTACATACGATCACGATATTTCAATGAAGAATGTAAGTAGTATTTACATTGTTGATAACAGCTACAATCAATTTTTTGCAACTAATTCTTATAGCATTCTTTTCATCACAATTCTCGAAACTCAAGTTCGAAAACAAGAACTTGATCGGGGAACTTGAGACCACTTGTACCTATTTTGGTAGGAGCAGGACGTTTCGCCTTTATTATCATTTTCCGAATCGATATCCGACAGAATTTGCACATATCCATTCTGCATCACTCAAATCATCATCACTCTCCTGAATATCATTAATAACGTCTTATCATTAATATCTAATAAATGATTGAGAACATCTTTTAATCCAGCATCACTTATACATTGCGACATTTTCTACATACTTATTAAATATGTACACATAACTGGTATTGGGTCAAATTTGACTCAAATGATGTTTACCGCGCGAACGATTAGTAGTAATTAAAGCTCTACTGCAGCATATAGTAGGATATATCACCCACAGAAGGAGAAGGAGAAATTAACGCGCCTAATCGCTGAAGTACAGTCGTTTAAAAATGCTTTTGGTGAAAATTTACCCAACAATACTAGTTGAGGCTTAAGGGTAACGACGTGGGAGTTTCTTGTTCAGATTTGCGAAAGGTATTAAAGCATAACGGGAATTAAATTAATGAACGTACTCTAATTGCATAAGATATAATTAATATTTAAAAGTAATAATTAAACATAGTCAACCAATTTTGTGTTTACCATTTGAAGTTAGTTATTTTTAAACCATATTGACTCTTTCAAACAGCTTAATCATAATAACTATTAAGTAAACATTTAAAATACTTTATTTGCGGTTTTTTATTTGGGAAGTAATTCTAGATCCCACTTATTAATTAAAATATTTCATAGTAATGTTTGACTATTGTCTTTAACGATTACGTCCGAACTGACCGCAATGAAAACTAAGTTTTGAATGTCCCGAAGCCTAAGAAAGGTCTTTTTATAGACTACCGAGAATGTCGTACTAAACGATGCCTCTAAAAATTAAATCTAACAATGATCTCGATTCGAATAAAAATATAAAACAGTTAATAATTTATAGAATAATTTTTGAACTAAGGTAACCTACTTGCATAAAGACTATATTTAATTCAACAGTTCATTTTCGGTACGTGACAATATTCCTTTTCAAAAGTGTACTCCAAAATCACTGCAATTTTAGAAACTTCTTTGTTCTTTCAAAACATATAAAAATATACAACATTTCGAATAATTCAGTTTATGATTTGTAGTAGTATAAGCTTTATAGTTTGTATAATCTGCTTCTTCTTTACATGCCACCTTCTAACGAAGGTTGGCTACTATATATTTGAAAACTTCTCTAGCTCTTGCTACATGTATGAACTTCCGTCGATTCTTCTTGCAAGGTGGTATATGTAATAATCCTTACTTTTCATTTCGATCTAAGTGCCATAGGTACGATATTTTTCGAATTTTAACGATGGTCATAAGTTTTCTTCCGTGACCGATGCGTTTTAATACTTCCTTATTCGTAACATTTGCTGTCCAAGGGATCTCAAGCATTCGATGATAGAGCCACATTTCAAATGCTTCACATCTCTTTGTTGTCTGAGCTTTTAGTGTCCAAGTCTCTACTCCATACAGTAATCAGCAGAGGTAGCATTCTATCATCTTCATCTAATTGAAATGTTCAGGTTTTTGTTACTAAGCATCGTGGCATATTTTATGAACACTTTCATAACTATTTCGATTGTTATTTTAATTTCTTCACCCTGCTGTTATTGTGAGTTGATTGTAGTACTTATATTTGTTAACTCGTTCAACTTCGTCCCCTTCAAGAGTAAGGCGCGTGTTGATTATTTGCTTTTTTGAATGACCATCTATTTTGTTTTTCTAATAATAATTCTTAATTTTTTATCATTTCAAAATTATCGATACTAGGGTCGGATATTTCTGTATTCCCTGTTATCGGAGAACATTGTTTTTATGTGTTGTTTCCTGTTCTGTAAATGTCTCTGGTGTTTTTTGGTACTAATGGTATTTTCTTTTTTGAGTTTCCAGTTATTTCTTTCCATTTTTATGTAAATTCTCTGAATCGTGTTTATAGTTAAGTTATTCTATTTCGCGGCATTTTTCTTCCATCCAGCGCTCTTGCTTTTTTATCTTGTACCCTATTTGTCTATTGAGTTGATTATACTTAACCTTGTTTGTATTTTATTGTTCTTTTTCTTTTCGATTAGTCTAATTATTTCCATAGACATCCAATCTTTCCTTGGTTTCTGTTCTTCCTTCCGGATAATTTTACCCAGCTTCTAGTAGTGCCGTTTATATATCTTTCCACTCATCCTCGATGTTCTTTGTTGCATCCTTCAAGAATGTTTCAGAAACTCATTGATTTATTTGTTGTTTGCACTCTTCTTGCATCCTTTTCAGATTTAGCCTTTTGGGTCTTGATTTCCCCTTTACGTGTCGGAGTTTGATCTGAACGTTGACCAGTATTAGGTTGTGGTTGTTGTCACCATTCGTACTATTATAAGTTTTTACGCTCTTAATGCCATTCCTGAAGCGTATGTTAATGGCCACAAAGTCAATTTGATGTCTTAGTATGGTATTCGCATTATCTCAAGGTGCTGTCCAGGTGTACAGTCTCCTCAGAGGAAGATCATACAATGTGTGTGCTTTTTTTTTGGCAATTGAACCTTAGCGGTAAAAATTACTGATAATTTTCGTGGAATACGACAATATGTTAAGCATTATATAGAGCATTTTAGATAAAGTTATGATTTCTACTTCTACTTTGTAGGTTATATCAACAAAAGAACCAGTATTATCGGCAATGAAACGTGACCAATCCTTGCTATTTACAACCGTACCGGAAGAAGATCCCGATAGTCATTCACCAATTAATATCGAAAATAATATCATTAATTCCAAGCCGGTTTCCCGTCCCAAATTTCTAAATTTACGTGATAAAACTACTGATTCACCGGCGAAGATCGAGGATAAATTACCTCCAATTGCAACTCCTTTTCGCGGCCAAACCAGTATTTGCTCCACACCGATGACAGAACTGAATAAAGTGTTACATCAAAGTTTGATGAGTATTTGTGCTAACCCTGAAGAAAGTCAAGAACATTTAGAAAAATCCAAACCCACTAATTCTCCTGTCAATAATTATTTAAATTCTCAAAGATTAGCTGACAAAATTCCATACATTTCAATACCAGTAAAAAATGGTTTCAAAAGATGGACAAGTCTACTTAATTTAAACCAGTCTTTAGTACAAACACCTGAAAAACAGAGAAAATTAGTGCGTACAAAATCTATTACAGATCCTTTGTTTCCGGTTGCTAAAACAAACGGATATCCAGTTTCGGAAACCTTTTACAAACAGTATTTAGCGAAGGAGGTTGAAGCGATTAATCACATAGTTAATACGGATACAACAAATACGGAAGATTTTAAATCCGTTGAAGATTTTGATGCAATTGGCAGTATAAGTCAGTTGAAATTAACAAATAAAAAAGTCACCAAAGAAGTAGAAGTGTCCGAATTTGTTAATCCCTTATCGACTAAACCGAAATTAAATAAAAGAGCTTTATCTTTACCACTTAAATCACTATCTTCGGATGAAAATGGAGGTACTTCAAAAGGGAAAGGATGTAACACCGGTGTACAATTGACGCCTTTGATGTCCAAACTAACTTTATTAGCTGGTGAAGATAATCGTTCCAGTGGTTTTTGTAGCCGAGAAACTACTCCAAGTGAATACAAAGATTTTAGGTATTGCTATATTAGTTTTTTATAAAATTTCATATTACACTGACATACGGACATATGTCATGTAATGACGTAATATTCGTGCCATGCAGGTCAGCTGATATTCTGATCATTTTTGTCAAAATTTTTTAGAAAGCCCTCATAGTGTAGTAAATAATATATTTTTTTACCTTAATGTTACCCAAGCCAAACTGCTTTAGGAATTTAGATTATCTTTTACATTTGTTGCTATTACAATCAATATCAGTTCTTTATTTGATATTGATTGTAATAGCAACAAATGTAAAAGATAATCTTTACTTTAATCTTAAGGTGAAACTCAGTGTGCATAATGATGCATTTTTCTTTGAGCGTTTCAAATGATCTTCGCGCAATTTGCACAATACAGTTTTTGAGACAGTTTTTCTTTCTTATTGTATACGATTATTCCACTTTCAATTTTGTTCAACTCTCATTTGTTTCATTTTCCAGTTGCTTTTTTTTACATTTTTTAGCGTTTCTATGGCTTTTTCTAAGTCTATCTATTGCAACGTTACATTGCCATTGCGTTAAATTATGTTACAATAACATGCATTCGCGCGCTTGATATATTAAAGTGTTTGTATTGCTCCTAGTATTAGAATAAAATCGATAGTTTCTTCAAGTTTGAATTTGTTAAATTTGGTATCGTCAGATTCAGCAGAAAATTTGGAAAAAGACGGTTAAAAAAGTTGATAGAAAAATTGAAGTTTAACGGATGCAGTGGCTGTTAATAATTATTAATAAATATAAGACAAAAAACCTAAGATAAAGTGTTAGAAAAAGTGCATTGGCTTGTGTTTAATCATAAAGTTGTGACATAAAGTTAATTTGATATAGTCAAAACCATTTAATGATTGGAAGGATAAGTTTGCATGAATAAGGTAGGAAATTAGAAAATAAAAATAAAAGAAAATAAAAAAAGGAACTGAAAACAATCTTGGGATTAAGCTAAGCAAATATTAATTCAAAAAAAAAAGAAAAAATCAAGAGTGAAAAATAGAAACATAAGTTATAAAAATGAGTATAAGAAATTTTATGCAGAGCAATAGTGGATGAAGTATAAGTGGAACGGATGAGAAGAATATTGGTGAGGTACAAGCTAGGAAGAAGGTTAATACAAATACAGTGTTCAGCTTTGAGAGGCAGCTTCTTGGAGAGATTAAGAAAATCAGGGGAGATCAAGAAATAATTAAAGATTAGCAAAAGAAGCAGCGTGAGGAATCAGTCATGATAGGAAGTCATGTCGTTCTTCAACATGGCCGCCAATGAGTACACATCGTCCGTCATAGCTGAGTTAAAAAAGCTGAAACAAGACGACATAATCGATTTTGTAATATTCGGTAAGCTACCTGATAATTGTGCAAATAGTGAACTTATCGTGCAAGCTTACGGGAAGAGATAAAGTAAGAATTTGGTGAATAAAGTGAATGATGAAAGAAGTGAAAAGTGTGTTGGATCATCTTGTATAGAACTGTTTTACGCTAATATAAGTCAAGAGAAAACTATTGATGAACTTAATAAAATAAAAATGCACCTGGAAGACCTCGTGAAACAGCAATGAGAAATAATAAGTATAATATTAAATAGAAATATGCTTGAAAGTGAGGTTAAAAGATTAAACTTCATTAAATCCTTATTTAAATGATTGTGATAAACTTTATAATAGTTTTTTTAATAAGGTCAGTGACTGTTATGAAATTGTGCTTCCTTTGTCTAATTTTTATTCTAACAAACCAAAACAAACAAAAAGTTTACCGTAGCATAAGCAGAGTATTTAAAGGAAAAGCAGAGTATTTAAAGAATCTCAATTGGTTATATAAAAGTACTCATGATACGAATATATTCAATAAATACAAAACTTTGAAAAAGGATTATTCTCAAGATTTAAATAGGGCGAAGCGAAACCACTATGAAAAGTTAATATACGAGGCTGATGTAAAAAGTAAACAATTGTGGTCCGTAATAAAAGGAATAAACATCATGGTATTAAAACTAAAAACATTTCAACACAAACTGACAATGGAGTAATTGTAAATCCATCTGTTATTGCAAATGAATTTAATGAATATTTTTCCACAATCGTCCAAAAACAATTAGACAATCATTTTGGAACTAATCCCTCAACTTTATGCACATTACCAGAAGAAGAGCCAAATAGTATGTACATGTATCCTGTCACAGCAGATGAGATAGCTGATACCATTAATAACATAGCGAATAAATTCTCATCTGGCTTTGACCAGTATCGACAGTCTTTGTAAAAAGACCATTAACACTAATTTAACCGATTTCACATTGATAATAAATAAAATATTCGAATTAGGTCAATACCATAATCAAGTAAAACATGCTTATATTACTCTTGTTCCCAAAAAAAGGTCTTCTGAGAACATATCTAATTTTAGCCCAATCTCTATCTTGAGTATTTTTTCAAAAATTACTGAAACTATATTGGTTAATAGAATCGTGGGCTTTGCTGAAAAATTCAATATATTTAGTCCGCAGCAACATGGATTTAGGAAACATTTTTACACTGAATCTGCTGCTATTGAACTATTCCAATCAGTGCATGAACACTTAAACTGTGATGATAAAGTTGCAGTACTGTTCTTTGACATGACATGAGCATTTGATACTATCGATTATACTTTCTTACTGAATAAATTATCTGCTATTGGAATATGAGGTAGGATTAATCAATTAATAGAGTCCTACTTATCAAATCGGAAATTTCAAATGAAAATATGTTCGACCTTGTCTAAACGATTCGACAGTAACATGGGAGTTCCGCAAGGAAGTGTCATTGCTGCACTACTGTTTTTGGTATACACACGATATGCTAAATTATATTACTAAAGGTAAAATTATCATGTATGCCGATGACACTTCAATAGTTATTAGCAGAAAAAACCAGAGCGAATTAAAAGGAAATATTCTACATGTATTGGCAGAATTTGAAAAATGGTGCCATACTAATAAACTGATAACAAATTCAAAGAAAACTATTGTTCAATTTATGGGAAAGCAATGTACATATCATGGGAATGATACCCTACTAACTTACGTAAATACTCTCAAGACTCCTGTGCTATCAATGTGGCTGAGAGTCATATCTTTCTGGGTTACGTTGCTGATCGCTGTTTAGATGCCACAGCTCGATGTCATATCGACGCGTTAACAAAAAAGCTCAACAAAGCATACTTTGCCATAAGAACATTAAAGAATTATGTGTCAAGTACTTATATCATGGAAGCTTATTACGGTTTATTCTACTGTCATCTGAGCTATATGCTGTCGATTTCGGGTCAATCAATTGAAATAGACCGAATATTTATAGCACAGAAGCGAGTTATTCGCTGTATGTTTAGCATAGGTTGGAGGGAAACCTGCAGAAATACATTTATCTATAAAAAAATAATGACGGTTTACTCCATGTATGTGTTTAAAATTTTGCTATACATACATAATAATAAAAATTCACTACCAACAAATAGCACAGTGCATTGTTTAACACTCGTAGTTGTGAACACATAAGAACTGTGCAATGTTCTCTGACGCTTTATAAAAAATCACCATTGTATGTAGGTATTCTATTATACAACAAACTAGCTGTCAACTTTAAATCATTTAATGTAAGAAATTTTAAGCAACATTTTCTTACCGCTAAATGTCTATATAATTCTGGTGAGGTCTCAGACTTGAATCTCTGAATCTAACACAGAGTCGGTGCAAGAATCAAGAATTCTTGATATCTAATTGTTAATTTGGTATCTAATATTCTTCGTAGGTGTCTAATGTTTTAACGTCGCATTATTATGTTTAGTATTAATAAATATTTATATGCTACCTGCTCTTCTGGCGCTAGCAGTCATTGTTTTTATGTTTTTGTTTTTTTTTAATTTTATCTAATTACCTATATATTATTTATTGTAATTTTCTTTTGTAATTGACGAGTGCATAACATGTTCTAACGTACAATAAATGATCTTATCTTATCTAATAAGAAATGATTTCGGTACATGGAGAAAAGAGGTTAATGAGATTGAAAATAAATGGGAAAAAGAGAGGGTTAATTTATGTAAGCGGGTAGCGGAGTTAGAGAAAACGGAGGAAATGAGACGGAAAATGAAAAAAAAAATAACAATCATATTTGGATTAAGTGATAATGGAAGAGATGGGGAAAATTTAAAAAAGATATAGAGCAGATTGGGATGCAATGTTGAGTGCTTGGAATTCTACAGAGAAGAATCTGGAAAACCGCAGGCCGTTATTAATGAGAACGAAATCATGGGATGATAAGCGGGAGGTCATGGAGAGGAAAGGGATGTTGAAGTGTTGTAAAATATTTATAGAAGATGACTTGTCCAATAAAGAAAGGAATTTACAAAAAATAAGAATGTTTGCGTTGGAGGACAAGAGAGGTGGTGAAAAATTTGTTACAAGAAGTTGTGGATGGGGGCAAATTTTGGAAATGAAATAAAGAGGAAGATGAGTTAAAAGAAGAGAGACTCAGAGAAGAAGTGTGAGATAGATATATTGAGACTTGAGTTGATAGAGTTGATTGAGTTGATTGTACAACTCGATAGAGTTGAATACTCGGAGTTGATAGAGTTGTAATTACGCAAAAGTGAACTTTTTTAACACGTTTTTAAATTGTATTTTGTTCTTAAACATTTTTTTGACATCAAATGGGAGTGAGTTCCAGAGAGGAACGACTCTGTTGTCGATGAAGTGTTTCCGTGGATTCTTGCTGCATCGTTCTGTTCTTAATTTAAGCATGTGACCTCGCAACTGAGGGCTTGTGTATTTTGTAGAGATCTTCTAAGTTACAGTTGTAATGACCATTAAGACTCTTGTAGGTTTCAATTAGATCGCCTCTATTTCTGCGTTCCAATAGGGTGGGGTTTTAATGTTGAAAGCCGCTCTTTGTATGGTAGATTTCTGAGCGAACCTAGAATCTTAATTGCTTTTCTTCGAACCTTTTTAAGCCTCTCGATATCCATGCTAAAGTACGTGTTTCACATTGAATAGCCATACTCGAGTATTGGTCGAATGTATGATTTGTATATATTCAAGAACCTCTGACATGTTAGATGTGGGAAAGCTTTTCTTGTTAAATAAATTAATATATTAGCCTTCTTGATTATGCCGTTTATATGTTCTTTCCATTTTAAACCGCGAGAAATAATAATTCCAAGATCTCTTAAATCTCTTCAAAGTTACTTTTTTCAATGCACTTCCGAAAGGACTAATTTTTCAGGGTTTGTCATACCCATATGTAAAACTGTGCATTTATCTAAGTTTAGCGGCAGTAGCCAAGTTTGAGTACAATTTTAAAGTTTGTCGAGGTTTGTCTGGTGTTGTCGTTTATATCACTTAGATAACCCAAAATGTTCGTGTTGTTAGCAAAATGACTGATTATGTCTCATCGGTTTTGATATGTCACTTATATAGCACAAAAATAGGAAAGGTCCAAGAACATACTCTTGAGGACGCTGCTGAGTATATCGCATGGAATAATTCGTACGCGATCTCGTCAGAAAACGTCTAGATATGTAACAACAATTGGGTGATTATTGTCAAATTTGCTTGTCAGTTCATTTAACGATTGTTAAATCTTCAGCTACCGTTGTCTCCATATATTCGCAGAGTACCGATGTTAAGCTGATTGGTTCATAACTTCTGAAAGAGGAGAACTTAGTAATCTGCACAATTTTTAATAAAAACAGCTGGTATATTATCAGGTCCAGGACTGGAGCTATTATTTACAGAATGGATAGCATTTAATACTCTTGGGGAGTGATGGTAATTGTTTCGATGCTATTTATTTGTCGTTGAATTTGTAGAAATGGGCCGTAAGTTTCTTGTGGAAAAACACTCTGAAACTGGTTCGCAAATTCATCCTCAAATGATAAGGGATCCGTAATTGGTTCATCTGAGTTGTCAGTCAACAAGGTAATTTGTCTAACTGTAGAAATAAAGGTATTTGAAATGTAGTTATAAAATTTGTTTTTGTCCTCCAGGATTGATTCCTCATATTTGCACTTTGTCATTCTGATTTGAGCTTCGTTGAAGATGATTCTGTAATCCTTGTAGACTTGTTTGTTCTAACGGCTTTGTATCAACCACACATATGTCTTTTAAATTGTATGATTTTCAGAATGTTGAAATTGAACCAAGCCTTGTTTGAGTGTTTTTAATTACTGTGAATGTTGGATCAAATGGATCCATTGTGAATGTTGGAACAAATGGACCCAGTGTACTTGTTAAAGCTTTTGAAAGGTCATTATAAGTTTCAGTTTGACAGCTGGAGATATAACTTTTAATGTTGTCATACCTTGCTTTAAATTTTTCCATACCTTGCTTTATAATATTGTACACTTACTTGCTTGTGTGGTTGGTTGCTATGTATTGAAATGTGACTGTTGGTTTCTAAGTCAGTATTCAGTTTCCTGTGATTATGTTATCAAAACTATATTATAGCTAACTTATGTTATCACTACATTATGTTGTTATTATATAAAACTAAATATATTATGTTATCAAAACTACTATGTCATTAGTAAATACCAGGCCAAGTGTCGATGGGTTGCCTTGATCATGATATCTAGTTGCTTAGAGAGTATTGTTCTAAAAAATTTCAAATGATCAGCGAAGAGTGAACATTGTGAATTTTGAAAATTACAGCTGATATCGTCTATGAAACGTTTAAAAAGCAAAGGTCCGATGTGATACTCTTGTGCAACTTACGATGTAACCCTAATTCCGGAAGAAGTACTATTACCTATCTTAACAAAGTGTATTCTGTTTGTTAAGAAGCATCTAAACCATTGTAATATCATTCCGCTTAAACCTACAGCTTCTAATGTATTTAGCAATAGACTGTGGTCTACTCGATGCTATGCTTTAAAAAGATTTGTGTAAACCGTATGAACTTCCTTGTCATTTTCAAATGTATTCATAATATAGTTTTGATAACATAAGATATTTGTTTCAACAGACTTGCCTGCGGTAAAGCCATGTTGGTTATTGATAATTAAATACCATTCAAAATGTTTTTAACAAGTTGATCAAATATTTTTGTGATAATGGAACAAATTGATATGCTATGCTCTATAATTCTTAATATTGGCTTTATCACTCGACTTATGAATTAGGACCACATAGCTATTTTTCTATATATCAGGAAACATACCGGTACAATCTAAAATTAAAGGCCCACTTAAAGTACATACACAATTCTTAATAAATGAATTAGGCAAGCCATCAGGATCGACTAAACTATTAATGTCTAGGTTATTAATCGAATCATATGTCCGACGAGGAAAATAAATATTTTGAGAAATGTATGCGTGAAAATTGTCTGACTAGATAAAATCGTTCGTTGCATTGATTTCAGGAACGTATATTTTAGAGAAATGTAACGAGCAATATCATGACTGTTATTAACTGTAGTATTCTTTAGATACATCGAATTAGGGAAACCATATTGTTTTCTATTCATTTTGACATATTTCGAAAAACTTGTAGGATCATTATTGATCAAATTCTCCGCTTTCGTTATATATATA
>WYDF02257208.1:0-19752 GCA_009867245.2 Adranes taylori
ACACAATACTGTGGTATTTATTCTTCTGCCGTCTTGAGCAATTTTGCCTGCTTCCGCGACGATCTTTACCTTTCTATGTCCGTTGTATGGTCTGGCTTATGTAGCTTATATAATATAGTAATTTTATTAACTTGCTACAACTTTGTTTTTAAATCTTTATTGTTATAAAAATAATTCAAAGGGCTTGCTGCCCTGGTATGAGGAAATATACGCCTTTGACATTTTAATTATATATGTGACCACTTTAAGTTATACCGAAAGCTGTATAAAAAGATATGGATTAGTGTATTTACATTACTTTGCTAATATTTAAATACAAGCTAAATCGACAACTGGAACTGAACCGATGTTTTTTGTTTCTTTTCCGAACCGGAACAAAAAAGTAACGGTTCGGGTCCCTGCTTTAAACCCGTTCTAATGTAATGGAGATTTTCCATAAATAAAGATATAAATAAATAAATCATTGCTTGCAGATGGAGTTCCGAAAAATTCCGTACAACATCGATAGGATTGAAGTATGGGGTTGTGGCGATCAGACCAGTCGCGATGTTCAATTGGATATCAAAAAATGGCAAGTGAAAGAAGCTGAACGTCAGCGTTGCGTCAAACTCAGTGCATCTGATTGGTTAGATCATCCGGATAGATATCTTCTTGAACTCGCTGGCAGACCACAATACTACGACAAACAGAAACAAAACTGTTAAATTAAAAATTGGAAGACTTATAAAAAAAATCAATTAATGAATATACGATACTCAGAAATATATAGTTCAGTTGATACGACACATATTTAATGCATTTATTTCATTTTAATTTATAATTTATTTGCATTTTATTTCAGCTAAATGTACTTCTAAAAATTTACTACTAAATATCGCCATCCATAGGTATTTTAGTGAAGATATTTATAAAATAATCTGTAATTTTTTTTGGTAAGTTTTTGTTTTCAAATGTTTTTGATATGCAAAATGTTTTGAATTTTATTAAAATATTTTGTATTATAATATAAATTCCGTGGAACTAGTTTTTCGAAACGTTTTAATTTTTGAATATTCTAAAGTATAGTTTTTGACTATTCAGAAGTTTAATTTTCGAATATTTATGTTATATGGAAAATTAGTTATAATAAACCTCCAGTTCTGTTAAATCTGTGTCATATATAATTTTTCTATCACATGTAATGTAATGACAATAAAAGAAATAGTTTATACATTACTTCTATAATAAAAATATTATCAGTATATCTATGACGAGACAAAACAAATTTTAAAACCTAATTTATGAAAATGTAGTAGAGCCGTTTCAAATTTTATCTCAGTTCGTCAGTAAAGTAATTTACTTTCATAGAAAAATTTGCTTGCTTGCAAACAATCAATTCAAGCAAAGCAATCGCAATAGTTCTATTATAAAAGTTTAATCCTGATTTGTTTAATATAATTTGGTATTAATCAAAATAAGTTTCTGATTAATATCAACAACGCCATCAGTTGGAAAAACTTGCCATACTTGCATACTAAGCTGAAAAAGAAATTAAAATATTTTTTATAAGTTTATTCAAATATTTGTAATAACTTCTTTAAATAATTTGTAAAACACCAGCCAATATTATTTAAAAATTGGAAGTTCCTAGTACTTTTTTTATTAATTATGAAAGAGAAATTAGAGTGTAACTTCTCTAGTACAACCAATTTAGTCTCCCTAAAAATTGGTCTCTTCTAGGAGTGGTTGCTTTACCGTTTTGTTATACATTTACTCATTATTGTTTTCTATTTTAAGTTTTGGAAAACACTGCAATTTCAGAGGTATAGAATGTTCCAACTTTAGAAAAATATTTTAATCAAATTTATTTGTAACTATTTAAAATTAATTATTGATTATTACTTTTGTACCATCAAAAATCGTAATTTTTTGATAAACGAAGTGTATGTTTCAAAATGTAATTTTGTTTTGCCATTTCTGCTGACAAACCGCACCTTTTATTAGAAATACGGATATCATATTTCTGTCAATATTATATAATTGAAAATAATTTACAGTATATCCATTTCTTTTTTGCCAGTTTTTACTCTTAAATTTTATATTTCATGCTCTTGCCTTTCCAAAAATAAAATTTAATAAATGAAGAATGCTGAACTTTCTTACATAAGAGAGAAATTGTCTAATGTAGATATCGATTGCTCCATCATTATTCGTTGCGGAACATCGTGACTAATTTATTCTGCATATTTCATATCCTCTGATAGCAGAATTAGTCAGATTCTTAATTTGGTCTACGTATCTGTTAGGAAATGTGCCGCGCTTTTATTTATCATCGTCTTCGACTTGGGTCACTATCTTCTAGGTGTTACCTTCTCTGGTTACTTGTCCATAAATTTAAGAATTTATATTTGCTAGTCTTCGATGTAATCTAATTTTCAGATCCGAGAGCTGTTAGTGCTCTACCTACGACTCTACCTTCTATGCTAGAGTCTATGCTGAATCTATGCTGAATTTTTCGGCTACAGCTAACAGTTCAATGTACTTGTAACACATATAAAAAATCTACTGGACACTTTTGGCAGCTCAATGTTTTTCAAGTAGATAATCTCAAATTTAACGAGTAAGTTCACTTGTATGTAAATATGAAACGAATAAGTGCTATCACATTCTAAAATAAAACTAAGAATACAGCATTTGTAGAATTAGCTATATTTGATATTCCGGCAAAGAATAAATCTTCTGTTTAAGTGCTAAAGGAATGATATTCCATAAGGTGACGTTTGAATAAGAGTACTAACTTTTTTTATTTTGTTTATTTAGAACCAATTAACTTTAACTATATACCGTTATTAATTTATATAAAAGCGACTAGGTATTAATTATTAGGAAAATGAACGTACTTATTCTTTTTCTTATAACTTTTTAAAGGTAACTGAAAATAGGGATAATTACTACAAATTCTGTGAACGTCTATAACTTATTTGATATATAGACTTGATATATTTTATCCATGCCGTCCGTAATGTAAACATTTTTATTCTTTATCAAATAATTTATCCCTGTATTAATTACATATTAGTATTAAACATGTACTTATCAGTCTCTTTTTTATAAAATTAGTGCCATAAATTATTAAACCTCATCAGTTTCATAGTATACAATTTGAAAGGCCTTTTTACTTATTTGAAATATATTGTATTAAATCTGACATGATGTATAATTTTTTACAATTACGCAAATGTAAATAATTTTTAAATAAAAACTAAATTTTTTATTATATTGTATTATTCCTGCATTTCATATCATCTAGAGGCGAATCCCATCTTTCTACAAGAAGGAGGCGGAAACATAAATATTTAGACTTCCACAAAAATTAAAGAACAAAGAATAATTGAGTGCACTTCATATCCCAGATTTAGCTTCTTCACTTTATTTTACTTCAAAGATAAAATTGAAATCCAAATAAAAGTGTAAAAAATGTTACTTTTTAGTTTAATTAATTTTCCATCTTCAATCAAGTTATGATTTACTAATACTACCGACTTTTGGTAGACTTTCAGGGTTAACCCATTGATGCTATATGTGTTCTGCAGTGTTCCTTTTTTTTAATGAATACCACTTCTCTTTCTTTAAAGGTAATTCTTTTGACCATACAAAATTTAAAATGTAACTGCGAAACATTTTTAAGGTCGAAATACAGTACAGTTAAACTTCAACATAAGTCCTATACCTAAAAACAATTCTTTGTTCTCGTCTGAAAGGATTATAGTGCCAATTTATCATTTTTATTTTCAAACGTCCAACTGAAAGAATGTACGAGAGTTCTATGACAGGAAAGTTCAATATTCTAGTTTTAATAAATACTTTCAACTCAAATGTTGTTAGACTTTTTTCTCGTCCCTGTGTGGCAACAATTTACCTCACGACTAGCCTGATACATTCGAACAGGCATCACATTTAATAAAAATTTAAAGTAGTGCTCCTTGCCCTCCACTTTGACTGATTATTTCTGTTTTATTATTATTATATGCCTTAATTTCTTACCATTTCCATCACTTGACAGATATTGTTTCTTGAATTGTGGAGTAAAAGCATTTTATCGTCTTAATATATTTTCAATCTACATTTTTTCTTACAGTAAATTTCCCAAATAAGAATGGCGTACCTGTCCTTGAATTTTATATTCTAGATCAGTCACTGAAATGAAATACATTTTGATAAATGTTATTTTAAAACTCTCGTGTTTTATCAAATAGTTTAAAATTGTATTTGTATAACTAGTATTCTCAATAAAATCCGGACCTGGTAAACTGAAACATTTTTATCAACAACGTTGCTATTTGTAGTACAATTTTCATAAACTAAGGATCTAATCTGCACCTAACCCCCCACAAACAAATACAATTAAAAGTAATTTTAAGAAGAATTATTTTAATATTGCTGTTCAATTTAAATTTTAAATATTTATCTAATACTTTGTACAAGTTTCAGGTCTGTTTCTTTTTAATAAATTATAGAATTATTTCAGTTTTTAATGGATGGAAAATAAAGTGTTTTGGATACAGGAACAACTGTGGATTTCTTTTCAGGAACAAATAACATTTTTAATTATTAAATAATTAGTGTATAAAAGTAATCTAACAGTACAAAATATCACTATAAAGAAAAGCCTCTTTGTCCACTATGGATATAAAGATATCCCGTAACGTGAACTTTAAAATTTTGTAAAGTTGAAAATTATTAATAACATAAGATAGCGCGCCCGCCCTGTTTCGCCATACTTGTGGTCTCATCAGTTATTTCCGGTAATATTTCAACATAATATGAAATTATTATGATTGCCGTGTTCAATTTTATAATAATAATAATCACTAAATAATTGTTAATATTAGTCTAAGCTACGTTATTTTTATTTTATTATTTATATTTGAGATTATTTAAAACTTATGACATGACGCAGAATACAATATATTTATTTAAATTGGATTGTATCTATAGGAAGGAACTTCATACAAAATTTATTGAAGAGCACCAAAAACAAGACTTTTAACGTTGTCTAATAGGAGAATAGAAGTTACGAGGAGGTCATAACATATGCTTTCCTAATATGGTGAAACTATTGGCAACCCTACATGAACGGCACACATCATTTCACTGTCGTTTTTATGGTTACATATATTATAAATTTTAGATTGTCATTGTCAGAAATAAATAAATATTTTATTGTATTTAAAAAAATTACGAAATGGTAAGAACTAAGAATGTATTATGATAATTAATCATTGTATAATGCACTTGTTTAATTATTTGTTACAGTTTCAATTCGGGTTTGCGAATATGTTCCCCGAGAGGCCTAGACCTTTCAATGTTACCTATACTTGTTATTCGGTAGCTATGTTGCCTGGCAATGAAAGACAAGACGTTGAGAAAGGAGGAAAGAGTAATATATGTACAATTAATGCTTAATAAAGGTGCTTAAAATTTAATTTTTTAGTTATAATGCCTCCATCTGCACTTGAACAGCTGACACGGTTAAATATTATATATCCTATGTTATTTAAACTCACAAATAAAAAGACCTCAAGGGTAACACATTCTGGAGTCCTTGAATTTGTAGCTGATGAAGGCAAAGTTTATTTGCCACTTTGGGTATGTAGAAAATGCTATTTATATTTCTATTGGAATCTTACCATATCTTTTTTTAGATGATGCACAATTTAGCTTTGGGCGAAGGTGATAATATCCAAGTAGAATCCGTGTATTTACCTGTGGGAAATTTCGCCAAATTTCAACCACTGTCACCAGATTTTCTTGACATTACGAATCCTAAAGCTGTACTGGAGAATTGTTTGCGAACGTTTGCTTGTCTGACAACAGGTGATATAATTGTTGTTAAGTATAATCAGAAAGCATATGAACTGTGTGTGCTTGAAACTAAACCAGGAAACGCTATCAGCATTATAGAATGTGATATGAATGTAAGTTATTTATTTATATTAAGAATAAGTACATTACCATATACATTTACTTGTTTGTGCTTATATTAACTTTTTATGCTCAGTCCAGTCAATTTCACCTGATATGAGGATTTTGGACTTTGTTACGGTACACGCCGAAAATTAAAAATCGTATCTTATTTGAAAGCTCTTGATGTACTGAGCGTGGTTCTTTTAGCAATTATTTTTATATAAAGTTCTAACTCCAACGGAATACGCATTTGGACACTAATATTTATGGTTTCTAAATTAATTATTAAATGCGATGTACTTCTATCAATCAATTGTTACCATAGCGTTCGAAAAATTGAACAGATCGTAAATTTAAAAAAATTACATTTATAAAATGGTATATTATTGTATTGTACTTTATTGCACTTTCAACATATAATACTACATAATGTACATGGTTATGAAGTTTACTAGAATAATAATATGAACTTAAGTTAATAATATAATAATATTAATCATTTAGCCTAAGTAATAAAAAGTAAAACTAATTAAAGGTAAGAATAGCGAATACAGATAATTTACATTTAAGAACACTTATTTAGTTATTAAGTGCAAGTCACTTGATACATTTAAATTGTGCTTTGATTAGGTATTATTTGCAGCTCTTCTTTAATCCTTTTGTGTTCATTATATTCCCGTGAACTGTATCCGTCTTTTCTCCATTTCCGTTCTTGACTGGATTAGTCTCAAGCTGTTGTGTCTTTTTATATTATACTTATGTGTCGTATTTGTTTTCTCGATTTTTATTCTCCCATTTACTAAATTCATTGTATTAATTAGTTGATTGTATGCTATTCTTGTGTCCAGCGTCATTTTTTTCTTTGTATAATTCTTTGGATTTAGTTGTTGGCTGCTTTTATTCCCTTAGATTGTAATATTTGTATTCTTTTTTTATTCATTTTTATTGTGCCCAAGTTGCAACCTGATAATTTATGTGACTAGTTTTATGTGCTTCTATTATAAGTTCCATTGTTTTTGTTGGTATTATATGGGCCAGTCTTCGCAATATTCCTATGAGTGATGTGATTTTTTTACTAAATTTGTTGATGTAGTTTTTGAATGTGAGTTTCGAGTCTAATTTTAATCCCAAGTATTTTATGTTCTCAACTTCTTCCACTTCTCTTCCTCCGATTTGTATTGTCAATTTCTGTATCTCCTTTCTTTTTTGCTTGAATATTATATATTTTGTTTTGCACTATTATCAGGCTATCATTTATATTTTATCAGGCTCTAATTCTTCTCTGTTTGATCCTTTAAATATTAGGCAAGTATCATCAACGAAAATGTATATACTACCTTCAATTTGTAGAACTTCCATACCATTAATGTGTACCAAGTAAAGCTTCAATACTCTTCCTCGTTTTTTCTTTGTTTTTGTTCATCGTTTCTTCGCAAAAATTACATCTTGTAAAATCATGTAATTTTTGCTCAATTTATATTTCATTGTCTTTAACAGACGTCCTATTGTATGACAATAATGTTATTTACAGTTATATTAACGAGTTAAGAGTGATATCGTAACATAATTTCAACGCGCAATTAAAAGCTCCTTTGAGACACATACATAAACGTAACTGACAAAGATTATATTTGTATCCGACAAATAAGAATTCCCAAACTCTTGAACACAGAAGATTATAAGTGACTGTATATTTATATATTAACTGATTATATTCTTATTTTTATCCGCCTGTCAGTCATTAACTGGTGTGAATAAAAAAACAAAACTAGTATAGATATGACAAGGCAAGGTAATGATTATATAATTAACAATTTTGTAAATGGCAATGTTGGATGGTTGTACATTTAATGCGAATTCATGATGTATCACATCATTCTAAATTCCTTGATTTAATTTTAAATAACCTTATTGTGATATTGTGCGACGTCTATTAAAAAGAATGAAATATAAATTGAGAGGAATATGATTTTTTCATATGATGTCATTCTGTGTAAGATATTAGCTATATTGAGCTACATCGATATTTAATTCAATAAAATACTCAATGCAGCGTCGACTGCCGACTGGACATGGTATTACCTCGTGTGGAAAAACATGGTATCACCGCATTTATATCAATTTTTTGACGTCGTCTTTTATTTTTTTTCTCTTCTCTTGCAAAAGTAAAAGTTGTAAAAAAAGGAAACGTAAACGATTTAGAGGATTTTAAAACTCAGAACAAAAAAGTAGCTTTTAACCATCCTCTCTTCCCATTTTCTGATGCCACTGACTTAGTGACCCACGAGCTAGTACTAAAAAAATAATTAACAAAAGTTAACCCACTTCTCAAAAAGGTTGAGCCTCACTACCCTAGTTGATCAGAAAAGTCGACTGCTGCTTTGCGTTTATTGTAATGTATTATAACTTTTGGTTTTATTCATTTGCCGATTACAAGAGCGCTGTTATAGAAAATACGTAAATATTTTCCATAACAATTATGTTATCTTTTCGGTTAGTAATAGTTTTTTTAATTTCCATCGAAATATTTCTCCTTTTTTTATTAATTTGGCAACTTTCTGTTTGTGTAAATCTTTTCGTTTATTTTTTTGAATGGTGTAATTTTGTTTTAGAACCTTTTTTTACATGAATTACTCTGGTCTGTATGTACCAGCTGTATTTCAGATCCAAAACTATTAATTATGTTTAATACAATACAGGTCGAATTCGCCGCTCCTGTTGGCTATAAAGAACCGACACAAGATAAAAAACGTACTTCGGATGATGATCCAACAGCATCAGATTTCGATTCGGAAGAATTTTACGCCTCTGCTGAACCGTCTGGTTTTGTTGCATTCAGCGGTGCTGGGACGCGTCTTGACGGCAAAACAGCATCACGACGAAAAGACTCTGTTGGCGGTAGTGGTGTAACTAGTACAGTTCCCACAGCAACATCATCAACGGCTGCGACCGAACAAGGAGGCAATGGTAATTCATTGCAGCCGCGGCCATTAAGCGGTAAGTTTTGCATTTTAATTATTTTATTTCTTTATATTTTGACTTAAGGGGACAATACTTGAGCGTGTAGTGTTTCTATTTCAGCTAAGAATTACGCCCGAGGTATACCCGATTATGAGTACAAACCTGGTTATCTGCGTTTTATTCGAAAAATGCCCGCACCCGTTGAGAAAGCAGGGAATGTGAGCAGTGGGGGCAAAGAAAACGATGAGGATGATGCTTTTCGACCTTTTAGTGGAAAAGGATTTAGTTTAAAACGGACATGAAAATCAGTCTAAGAAAATTGAAACGTTTTTCAGTTATTATTTTTTGTATATACATTCATTTGATTTTTTTTGTTGTTTTATATAGGAAACGTTGGGAATCGAATATTTATTAATTTCTAGTAATTTTAACATGTACATATGAGAATAAATACTATTGAACTATTGAAGATAAAATTGCATAAAGGGTATTTTTGGCCCCTGTAAGATATGCCGTCATTTTATATATTCATTAATGAAAGGTTAGGACTGTAACTAGGCTATCTTTCAATTATACTCAATTTTTATATAAGATACGGCGCTGTAGCGCGGAAAGGTATGAACCTTTCATCAGATCTACAGCGCCTCCGCTAAGCCCTAATACACCTTTCAGGGACCGTTGATCGTTCACGGAAGATAAACTAAATCAACATTTATGGAATTATATTCAGTCCCACTAATATCCGGAAATTATTCTTAAAAACAACATGATTGAAGTATTTTGTGTTGTGAAATCCTTGAAGTCATTGACTAATTTCAGTATAAAATGGAAAAGAACACCTCGAGTTTAAGTAGTATTTCGGTCATAAGCGCTCTGCGAGTTTGACATGCTTGTTTTAAGACTTATTCCATAATGCTTCAAATTACATACACTTTATGCACTCGTTTTATCAATTCCTATACTAGTAACAGGAATAAACAGATCCGTACTTTCAACTCTTAACATAGCACATGAATCTTTTATATACATATAAATAATGTTGCGATTGAACTTTTGTTTCCATTGAGAGTTATAATCACTGCATTCTTGAACTTTAGTGATTATTTTCGTGAAATTTATAAGTCGTTAAAAAATGTGCAACTTATTCATATTTATTATGATTACACAGATTGTAGTCCAAAACAAAGAATTATGTAATTTTTAATGTTTATATATTTAAAACATGTACTAAATAAAATGTACGTTTAATAATAATGCATTTTATTTCCTATTTCCGATTTGATAAATACAGGAGAATAATAAGATGTACGTAATAGTTTCATAAAGCTGTGTATAAATTGAAATCAGTTTTATTTCTAATAAAACTCGCTAAATATCAAAAATATACTCTATGATCTATACGAATCATATTGATTTTTGTTTGTATATTATGTAGAAGAAAAAACTAAATATAGTTCAAAATTGTTTTAATACGCATGATTTTTGACAAATAATGATTCACCACCAGCTGATCCTACAGCACTACCTTTATCGTATTTTCCTGTAGATGCTGCACCATTCGCCTATAACATAATAAAACCTGATTTTAGTATGTTGCAGTACCAACTTCTTTTTGTTTTGAATGATTGTAAATGAAATTCTTTGGATTTAGAACTAAATTCGTACATTGTATACTAACATTTCGCAAGTCATTTACTACCATCTTCAGTGTTATACAAATTATTATATTTTTAAAACAGTGTATAATTTATTAGACAATCAGAGAATACTTTAGGCGCTCAACAGCTTCAGAATTGTGCCTGGCCTAACGGAGAAATGCACTGTGCATTTCTCAGTAGACGACGAAACGCAGATCTACTAGCAAAGAAGACATCTAACACAAACTTTGCTAATCCCTAGCAGGCTTTAGAAATACCGGCTAGTTCCTTCAGAGAAACAATAAGAAAGTGAACCATTCAAAAATACATCGACTGTTGGGCGAAGGTAGCATGCAGTTACCACAGTAGGCGCTTCATAGAAAACCCCGGTTCGAAGAAAATCAAAACACTAGCCGGCAGTGGCGGTGCCCACCCCTCGCCGCGCAAAAAAAGTCACCCAATTATTTTTTTAACAAAGTTTTTTTAATGATATTTGGTCCTCCTATAGCTCCTCCCCTCGTGGTGCAGGGTCCTGCGTTCGCTAGTTCCGCCCCTGCTAGTCTGTCTATTAACAGACCATGCACAAATGAAGAAAATGAACTTCGTACTGCAGGTACAGAGTGTAACTGTTTCTGTAGGAAAGCGAGACAGCTCAACATATCATATGTCAGTGAGAAACATTAGCATCCAAGAGATAACTATTCAGGGCAACGAAAGTTAACTGTAGTGGTACAAATCTACTTCCACCAGGAAATATTGAAACTGGTGCAGGACACATATATTGGGCTGGTGCGATTAATCAATCAGGGAAACTAGAATAAGCCGATCGGCTGCAGTGGTGCTGGAGAGATATTTCCGCAGACTTTTGTGTTAATAATAATTCTGTAGTTTTATTCCTCATATTGCGTTTTTTTGCTGTTAACTGCCATCTGCTTTTGCGAAACTGTTGGAGTTGATATGGTACGTCTGAGTTTGTTAACTTTTTAATGTATGTATGGAAAATAGAAAGGCTTTTAGCCTTTTAGGCAATTTTAGCCTCTTTGATTTCATCATCAAAAAAAATATAGTCACAGCAAGCATGTAGCAAATTTTATTCTCTACTAGAGAGGGACTTTATTCTCTATAAATTATACAAGAGCAACTAGAAAAATCGCCGATTTCAAGGTGATCCAGGTTAAAGGAGTGCGAAACATGGATTTTCCATTATCCTACTGCCCTATGTAACACATCAAATAATGAAAACCACATAGGGTCATCACTCCCCTCTCCTCCATTCATTACATTTAACTCCGTATTCAATAGTTGGACGTACACATTAATTTCTGTAACAGACTTTAACATCTACGTCGTCGAACATATGTATTTTGTGTGGAAATCACATTCGAATCTAAACCATGCTTAATGTATAGTAAAAAATAAATATTTATACATACTATTAAGGATATCAGGTAAAATTCAGGATAATTGGATGAGGATATTCATATAAATGTATCGACTTTAGGCAATTGATCATTAAAGTCGCTCTTGTTAATAAGAATAACCTTTTTCGTATAGACTTTGTACACCAGCTATACTACTCGCATCTTCGGTCAAATCAAGCTTACCACAAACTGCATCAGAATTTATCTTTAAAACAAAATATAACCTGCAACTTAGTACCTTATTATTGTGTTTCATAATACAGTAAAAAAATGCATTATTTCAATAAAATGTTACCTTGGCTCTTTTAATGAGTTCCGCTTGAGCATTTGGAATATTCTCATCACTTCCACCCCATGCTCGCAATACGGATGCTTGCAAAGCGCGACCGTAACTGAAACTTAAAACCCACGGTTTCTTGCCTTGGAATCTGGAAAATAAATTAGAAACTTATCATATAGCGGTAAAAAATGATTACTCGAAAAAGTGTCTTCATATATGGACTAGCACCAGCTAAGAGGTGATGGGACTGTAGCCCCCTCTACCTGTAGATCCGCCATTGGCTAGGCATTATTCATTAATGGCAAAATTGATATTATTTTCCTGGCTTTGAGGCAAATTGTAGTGAGTATTGTAAATAGTCATCTACAGAGACATATTTATTAATAATTTAAATGAATGGTGTATGCTACAGGTCATCTTTAAGAAGGAGCCCCCATCTTCGCCGAAAATTTTTACTCCAAAATTAGATATTTTAATATTTCTTTAGAGTTCATTTTGGGTACATCAGACGATTACCTATCGCTCTAAGCAAAATAATAATTTACATGAATGGTGAATGCTACGGGCAAGGGTTTAAAATGAGACCATGTCCTTCGCCAGAAATTGAATATTTCAAAAATATTAAATACTTTTTGACAAGAGTACTACATTATCAGTAGCACACTACAAAGAATCAACTTATTTTAAATGTAGGATTTTATCACATTAATTATTATTAATGTTTATATTAGGCCGGAAAAAAGTTTTGCACGTTTTTTACATTTCTATTAGTATTTCATATTTCAACACCTCTAGCCAAGAGGTGCATTTGAACAAGGTCAAGTTGGGCGAAAAGACTTAAGAATTTACAGTTTGATCTTGTGGACGCAGTTCCCAATACACAATTCCAGAAAAAAAACCGCATAGTAGTGACCTATTTGGATGCAAACCCGTATGTCGAGGATTAATGCTCGACCAGAGCGTTTCTTATCTTTTCGATGAATATTGCCTGCACGAAACTTTGTAAACCAACGCATATTTCACATTGTTCTGCCATGGAGGTCTTTAGAATATAGATTACAACTCTTACACAAGACACAACAAAATATTGGTTGACAGTTGAAAATACTCGTAAAAAACATGGTTTTCGTTTAAACGTGCAAAACTTTCTTTCCAACCAAAGTATTGTATTTTTTTTAATACAATACTTTGGTACAATAACTTTCTTTCCATAGATTATTTGGTTTAAAACAGTAATTAATTTTGAACGAAACCAAATACACTGGCGAGTTCGAGTCTTAGTTAAAATTTAAAAATCCATTTCAAGTGAATTTCGTGCAAATTCATAAAATAATAATAAATACTAATCATTATTAATTAAAACATATGACTCCTTCAAAGTGAAATAGATTTTACTTCAAGATTTCGTTATCTTTACTTATAGATCTTTTCCAGTGTTATTTGATTTCCAAAAAGCTTTCACACCATTATGGCTGTAGTGCTGATTTGCTTATCAGCTACACGAGCACAATTTACCAACTAGATATGCTAATAATTAAAATATTAGAATATACTCGGACTCTAGTCCGACTAAGTTGGACTCGGATTCGACGAGTTCGAACAAACCTAATCTCCCCAAACTGTACTCTGAAATCAATAAATCAATTTGTTTCAAAGATCAACAGATATTATATATAATACTAGGTAAAATGAGTAATACACTAATTATCTAACTTCGATCTGATAAACATAAGAACTTGTAGCAACTCAGATGTCATGTTATAATTTATCTAAATACCGTCAGCTCCACATTGCAAACCTAATTTCCTGAGAAAATGGAGTGGATCACGCTTTCAATTTCTAACATTCCTAAATTTAAATGATAATTAATTACTCTATGAACACCTTTGTTCTAATTAAAAAAATTAAAACATTCAAGCCCCCATGGATGAAACTTCAAAAATTGATAAATAAGAAGAAACTAACACATAAAAAGTAGAAAGACAGCAAGTCTCAAATAAATTATATCGTCTGTCTTTGAAAAGAATGTAAACTCATTAGCAAAGAAATTCATGAAATTTATATTAAACAAAAGGTTAGTACTAAAACCTGAAAACTTTTCGGGTTTTGTAAAAGATAGCAGGAAATTCTCAGCCTTTCCAAATAATATATTTCTAGGTAATTGTTAACAACGGTCAAGATATCGCCGAGCTATTTTCTAAATTTTTGAGTAACATTCTACATGGAGTCATTCAAACGAAAATTACTATATATGTACCAAAGGTTGATCCTAAATTCATTTGACCAAAGAGCTAGTGCCCATTCCAATTACACGGACTTTTCTAAAGCCTTTGACAAGATCAGCCATAAGATAATAATTCATAAATGAAGATCTCTGGGAATAGGTGCAAATGTATAAAAAAGGATTCATAGTTTCATAACTTCTAGAAGACAACTTGTAAGGGTTAGAGATCACATTTCTTCTGAAAAGAACGTACATCAAGAGTAATATAATGTTCACATCGTGGGACATTACTCATGAATTTATTTATAAACGATATAAAACTGGTAAATGGTAGAAGCGGGACAGACAGCGAAATATTGGGAGAAATGACTATTAACGACAGAAAATTAAACCACCCACAAGACATAATGAGATTATGAATGCATTCGCACACCACTTTCAAAATTCCAATAGCAATGACTCCGATGATAATGGATAGGTTGCTAACAATGTAAACTATGCTGTAAAAGATGTTGACACCTCTGAACAAGAAATTAAAGGTATGCTGAAAAAGCTTAAAGACACCTATGTAAATGTATATGACAAGCTTCCTCCCAAAGGACTGTACTGCTATTCTTACAATGTCATCTTTAATTTATTCGTATGTTTCGTCCTAGCTTGCGTTAACCGCACAATAGTTTTTAAAACATTTCTTCAAAGATAAGCTTTTATATACGCAATTTTCAAAGCAAGGCTCCAGGAATTGTGCCAAGCACTATCCTCAAAAGTTGGAAAGAAGACCATGTTACTGGCTTCTGATAGAACAAGTGTCATATTCGCCTGGCCCATGTTAATCGTATTTGTATTAATATTTATTATTTGTATTAATAATTTGAGTAGGCACAATCCTTTCATTTTTGTTTGAATCACTAGAATCTCGAAAATTGTTTTGGGTTACGAAGGAAGACAATAAGCTAAGACTAGATAAGAGTTTCAGCGGAATTTAGAATAACAGCAAAATTTCTAATAAATTTTTAAAATAATCATAAATCATTTTCTTTGCGTGGAATTGTATATCGAGTTTGATTTACTCAAATTTAATTCTAGGATATCTTTCCCGTTCCGGGAAAAGTCGGAAAATTCTCCTATTTTATCGAATCTTCTCAACTACATCTGGAGAAAGTGTATGCCTATTTAATAATACAGCTTTAAGGGGACACTCTCAAAAGCTTATTCTCTCAATAACTTTGTTAGATTGGCAACATCTTAGTCAATTTATGTTTGACTGTCGGTTGAAATGTTGGTTTGAATGTTTATGGAATTTTTGTTGAGTATCGTGCCAATCAGCATTTTGGAAAGTGCGAATCAAAGTTCTGCTTGGTGACAAAGCAAGAAGCTGAGTCATCGAAAAGGACATTTAACAGGGAAGGTAGTGGTCTGAACTTATAAAAGTTCCAGCGATTTCAATGCTGACATCTTGCATGATCTCCTCAGTAAACATGATAAGGTTTACAATGGACCTACTTGCGTGACTAAAGCAAGCGGGATATGTGTTTCGAATGCGTTGACAGAAAAACTGTCAACGACATTTTAACAAAATATTGACATGGGGATTTCAAAGTGAATGGCATTTCTTTTTCAATGTTAGTTAGACAATTTATTGTCTACTTACCTTTGAATGCATGCTAACAACTATGCCAAAAAACTGTTAAAATACTCAAATATGCATGCAATATGTATATATAATAAATGCATAATTATCCGGGGTTTATTATTATTTCCCAAATCGCATATGAAGGATCGGGTACTGCATGTTAAACATAACTGCTATATCCCCCTCCCCATTTGTTCCAGCAAGTGGTGCTCTACAAAACAGCAACTTGGTACCGTTATTATTCTCGCAGTTTATTAATGATTTATCAGAAAAAGAAAAAAAAACAATTCAGTCGTCTAGTATATGCAGATGATGTAAAAATGTTTCGTATGATAAGGGGACCTGAAGATTGTTGGGAGAGTAATAAACTCCCCCTAAATGTAAAGTTGTCAGATACCCCAAGAAAGCAACGAAGACGACATAAGATTATGGACAAAATAACATGAATTTAGCCGAAGAAGTAACTATCAGGGATTTTGGAATATATTTTAACTCAAAATTAACGTTATCCAACCATATCGAGATGTTCACATCTATTTGCATTGAGATGCTCGGCTTCATCATTTGTACATGCACAAAATTATTAGCTCCGTCGGTATGTGTAGATTATATAATTGTCTTATAAGATCACGTCTAGAATATTGTGCAATAGAATGGAATCTGATTTATAATACTCAAATAAATGCTATTGAAAAGATTCAAAGAAGGTTTTTGAAATATCTATCATTTAAGTTTGACACAGTCTATCCTCCACGGGGAGTTGATATTTTAGTCTTGGCAAGGACATTTAACTTTAATTTGCTCAGCACACGACGTCGGCATACAGTTATAATATTCGGACATAATCTGCTACATGGTCTTATAGATTCCATGGTTTATTAGGACGACTACAAATAAATGTACCACGTATTGGCTCAAGACATCCGAAACTACTCATACCTAAACAATGTAACTCTAATGTGTTATTGAAATCACCAATACAGTTAAAAAAATAGTCATCACTTGCAAATCTGATATGATATATTTAAAACACATCATATCAAGTTATTTCGTTTTCATTAATAATTCAATGCAACATCAATGCAATTGCCATTTCTATGTTAATTAATTCCAATATTTCCATCAGACTACGTTGCATTGTAATATCTTAAATATTTTATTATACAGTTGACATTGTATTTTGAGTACACACTGTTTGTAGTACACACGGATTGCCTAGTTTGTGGGTAATCCGTTTGGCAAGTAAATAAAAATCAAGAAATTTTAAATTTCTTGAAAATTCGCAGACAACTTAAATTTTTTTTCGGAACAACAACCTCTTATCAAGATATTACTCTGCTTCAAGAGGATTTAAATGCCTTCAGTACAAGATGTGTAATAACTAATTATATGTTACTCCAAATAAATAATGCTATTCAAGAGGACAAAAATTAATCTACAATCAATATACAAAATAAGCAATAGTAATTTAAAAATAATCAAACAAGTACAAGACCTAGGTATCATTTTTGACTCCAAATCTTTCTTTAATGATCATGTAAATTCTATTAAGGATAAAGGTTAGCAGGTTTTATTACAATCAGTGCCGGCTCAAGGGAGGGGGGGGGGGCAGGCAAGGTAAGATACTGCCTTAGGGCACTACCAATTTGAGGGGCGCACAAGAAAAGTACATGAAAAACAAAATATGTAAATGTAAAATTTATTTAACTAGTAATTTAATTTAGTTTATTGTGGTACACGAAAAACGGTTTTTATACATTACACAATTTTTACTTAATAAGAAATAGTCCAAGCCGTTCATCGAAGTGAGAAAAGTCAACACAAAAAACTGATGTTCGCGATCGTAGCAGTCGCTCTGTATAGTTTCTTTCATGTGTCGAATTTGAATGGATCCGTCGCAGATTGGCGAATGGGACAGTCACACACATACCGCATACGTGCACTGGTACTTATGCGTGAAAAACACACTCACGATTAGGATCATACGATGTTTATTTCACAATTTCATATTTTCATACAAGTAGTCTGATATATTCTACTGTTGAGATGAGATTTATTCGCGCTGTGTCAAAAGAGAATTTTAGATTGAAATCCATAGACCTTTTTTGTACCTTGCGGATAGTTACAACCTGGTAAGCGCTGACACAGCAAAAGCTTCGGTCAAATCAATAACTTTATTTGGCATACTTCAAAGATTATTTACTTTAATTGCTAAAGAAAAATTACGATGGAAAAATTTATTAGAAAGATTACTGAGTGTAATTTTATATTTTGCTGAAAATAATATAGCATTTAGTGGAATCTCCAATAAATTATATTTACTCCTCAAAATGGAAAGTTTCTTGGCTTGATTCAGTTACTTGCAAAATTTAATCCCGTGATGCAGGAACATTTGAAACTCGCCTTGCAGGTCAAAGTTAATGAGCACTAATGCGGAAAAATTATACAAAACGAACTGACTAAACTCATGGCAATAACAGTCAATGAATAAATCATATTTAAAGTCAAAAGCGCGAAATATTACTCAATAATTGCAGACTGCACACCTGGATTGTACTCACACAGAACAGTTTTCTCGGAGAATGACGAAGAATGAATATACGGAGAATGACCGAAATGCAGAATATCCTACCCTTATGCAGATTTGCTACAGTCTTTCAATCCGAAATATATGCAATTCTGTATTGCGTTCAGGAAAACATAAAAAGGAAATACAACAAAAATCGGATTTTTGTAGTAAGTGACAGTCAAGGGGGCACTTCAGGTGCTTAACAACGCCAGAAACGTGCCTGGACTGACGAACGAATGCATAAGTGCACTGTGCATACTGGCTAAGTTGCACTGATATGGGCACCAGGGCACGCGGCATTGTAGACAACGAGATAGCTGATGCATTAGCAAAGAAGGCATCTAGCACTTCATTCTCTTACGAGGGAGGAACTAAGTCCAACGCCGGGACCAAGCGCCTGGAGTGGACAGAGAGGTTGCGTCAGGACTTAATGCGCGCCTATGAATTGAGCGAATCCGCTAAGAGATGGTACATGAACAGGATGCATACTATTTGGCTGTATATGCATCCTGAAAACTCAAATATGTCCAAACAACATCTTCGGGACTACATAGCCTATCTTGAAAGGTAGCACTATCAGCTATTGCGGGAAGATAATGATGAAGATGTAAATTATCCAAACAAGATCTGCGCAAAACCGGCCACAGCATATGATGGTGCGCACGGGTCCATTGAGGATTTAAAGGTAAGACAACACCATAATTTTTCTAAATTCTTGGCAAAATCAAAAGATATTACCGGGGTTAACCGTGTCTTAGAAGAGAGAATCCATCCTAATTCCGACTTATTAAGCATAAATCAAAATTTGCACGAGGCCACTTTAGAACTTAGTTGCGCTTCCCAGAAGGGAAGCGCCAAAGTGGCTAAAATTTGTAGAAATTGATTAATAAGAGGAAGAAGCTGGAGGGACAAATTAAGGCAAATCGACAGGAGATTTCAAGACTGCAAAGTGTGGTGCATTTTATAACTAGTGGGAGAAAATACACAGGTGGGAGAATTTTTGATGGAAAAAGTTTACTTGCACACACGTACATCTGGCCAGAGAATTCACATCGTATCTGAACGGAGAAAAGCCTATTCC